>JAQFZC010003644.1:0-18217 GCA_034695205.1 Dicyrtoma fusca | reverse complement strand
GTGAAAACTAGAAATAATATTTTCAAAAAGGCCAAAACTAGAAATAACATTTTCAAAAAGGTCAAAACTAGAAATAAATATTTTCAAAATGTCAAAACCAGAAATAAATATTTTCAACAAGGTCAAAACTAGAAACAATATTTTCAAAAAGGCCAAAACTAGAAAAAAACATTTTCAAAAAAGCCAAAACTAGAAATAAATATTTTTCAAAAAGGCCAAAACTAAAAATCAACATTTTTAAAAAGGCCAAACCTAGAAATAAATATTTTCAAAAAGGTCAAAACTAGTCACTAACTCCCCAAAAGGTCAAACCCAAGAATCAGTAGCGGTTGAAGTACAAAAATAATAGTCATGTCGCCATTTGACAGAAAAATGTTAATTAAAGTGGCGTTAAAACGAACCTTGTTAATATCCTCCGCTTTATGCATGAAATTACTGAGCGTCAGAATGGTGGCGGAAAAAACGTCCGGCGTCACTAATTCAGCCTCCACTCCGAAATTCTCGAGCAGATAATTAAAGACGAGATTGAAGGCGTACTTATTAGTGGCCAAGTGATGGAGGCCTCCAGGTCTATTAGACGGGAAGGTGTGTAGTGAGGCATTGCTTATCACGTCCAGAGTTCTATTATTCATAATATTTAAAAAACCAAAAAAAATCAAAAAAAAGTAAATTAAAAAACACAATCGCAAAATGCAATTAAAAATGACCTACTAAAATTTTCGATTGCAATTATTATAGACCTTTGAATGAGTGGCGTTGAGTAGGTGCAAGTAAGTGCCTTCATGTACCACCATTGAGCAAAATCCTGCGTTTCCGTCTGATACTTTTCCAGTGCAAACTCCCACATGCTTTCCCCGCCACTTTTGACTAAAGCGCAGAGCATCATTTCTTCTACGTGGGTGCTAAGTCTAAAAAAAAGTTAAAAAACAAATTAAAACCTTTGCCCTAAAAAAGGAGCGGAAAAATATTTTTTTTTAAATTCAGATTCAGATTCGTTAGGTGTTTACACGTGAGCGTCGGGCCCAGTGCTCATGAGCTTATGGAAAAAGCCCGGGTCGCTACTGGCACAAATAATACTGTCCAGTTGACAGGCTAAACTTAGTAATTCAGTTCGAAAAAATGCTGTGGTCGGTTTTTCTGGACCGTGTAAATCTGGATGCAAGCCTATTTCGGGAGATTGTAGAAGCTTCACGACCCGAGGTACTAGAAAGTTCTAAAAATCGAATCAAAGAAGAAAAAACATTTGAATAAAAAAAAATGTATTTATTAATTAGTTAACCTTTTCGAAACGGTAACGTGTTTAGTTTTAAATGTTTTTTGGAAAATCATGATTTCTAGTTCGAGCATTTTGAAAAGGGTAATTTCTAGTTTTTTGACTTTTTAAAAGTGGTATTTACACGTTTTGATCCTTTTGAAAAAGTGTTATTTACTAGTTTTGTCAGTTTTGAAAAAGTGTGAATTACTAGTTTTGACCATTTAAAAAAAGTGTTATTTACTAGTTTTGACCATTTAAAAAAAGTGTTATTTACTAGTTTTAAACATATAAAAAAAAGTGTTTTTTACGATTTTTGACCGTTTTGAAAAGTGTTATTTACTAGTTTTGATCGTTTAGAAAAAGTGTCATTTTATAGTTTTGACCGTATTGTAAGAGTGCATTTATGTAATTAAACACTTTTGTAAAGTATTCTTTCCATGGTTCTCCAGTTCCGAATAGGTTAGACCTCTAGAAAGTTTGCCGACGGGCGGGCCTGCATGAATCCGGTCCATGAAATAGTTCCTTGAAATTGTAGATACTCCTTTCAGTTTGGGTCTGTAGATTTAAAGTTTGTAGATGTTTCATTTTTAAATCGGTTCTTTAGTGACATAGTTCTTGAAAAATATTGATTTGGCTACGTTGCGGTTACAGATCTCAAAATTACGACGCAATCAAATCAGTATTTTTAAAAATTATGTCACCAGAGAACCAATTTAAAAATGAAACATCTACAAACTTTAAATCAACAGACCCAAACTGAAAGGAGTATCTACAATTTCAAGCAACGTTTTCATGGACCGGATTCAGGCCCGCCCGTCGGCGAGCTTTCTAGAGGCCTGGCAGAATAAATAGTGGAATTTAAATTATTTTGAATAATAGAAACAAGTGCTACTACCACCCACAGTCAAAGAATCGTGAAACTTTTCCGAGCCCAACAGCTTTCGACTTAATTCCCCCACAAATGGAAAGACGGTGTTCCAAACTATAAAGTCCGTTTCCTTCCCAAGGTAAGTGAACAAGTCGAGGGCAGTGTCCTTTCGAATATAGTCTGTCAAATTACAAATTATTTATTTTTAATAAAATAAAATTGAACCCTTTTTAACAACAAAAATTAGGATTTTTGGTACAACTCAACGCCATTCAGTAACATTTTAACAAACTCGAGGATTTAAATTTAGTAGGTGGTTCAATCCTATTTGGGAAACAAGGCAGCTAATTTAAGACTCACCAAATTTTGAGATGAATTTGTAAAACTCGTAATTTTTAATCCATTAAAATATGTGCAAAGAAATTTCCTGTAACTTTATTCCCTCACCTTTTCTCACCCACCGAATCTCATCTAGTGACCCGCGAAAGAAAGAATTCAGAAATATTCAAAGTAGTACCACGATTGACGGAATCCATTTTATAAAACGTGCCAGAAGAGCAAGGCACGAAATGTTGCACATATTTTAATGGATTTAAAATTAGCATTATTTCAAA
Organism: Dicyrtoma fusca; assembly: GCA_034695205.1. Classification (NCBI taxonomy): domain Eukaryota; kingdom Metazoa; phylum Arthropoda; class Collembola; order Symphypleona; family Dicyrtomidae; genus Dicyrtoma; species Dicyrtoma fusca. Next base: position 15,480 of record JAQFZC010003644.1, on the reverse strand, counting down.
TTCATCTCAAAATTTGGTGGGTCCTATTTACCCTACTTGTTTCCTATTTAACTATATTCACTTAGCGTCTCTATTGTACTCTGATGCGATGAAATTTTGAATTTTACCAACTTACTTGCGTGCAAGGCATAGATGTAGCTGAACATAATGTGACTTCGTGTGATGGGACTGAATACGGTGTGATCCGTGTCCAGCTGATTTTTTATTAACCGGGTCAAGTGAGTGTCATATAGCACTAGAAAATAGCCTGAAAAATAATATTGATTATTATTAAAATTGACCTCAATAATACTGCCATAGCGGCTACAATCAAAAAAATTGTTCGAAATTGTAGTTGGTTGAACCAGTGCTGCCCTAGTCTAGTCTGACTTGACTAGATGACTATGACTTGACTAGACTGTTTCCGCTTTTTCTTCCCCTTGGATTGATTAGACTAGACTAGCTCGCTCTTTCAAAACTTGTGACTTGACTAGACTAGACTGGCAAAAGGCGCCGAAAGAAATGGCTAGACTAGACTAGACTAGCTACGATTCTTCCCATGTTAAGCAATAGCTGACTAGTTTGACTAGACTAGACTTGACAAGGGTAGCTTTTGTGTTGACTAGACTAGACTAGACTAGGCAAGCCTCGAAAACAGTGTAAGTTAACTTGACTAGACTAGCTGCCTTTGATTTTGGACGTGACTAGACTTAACTAGACTAGAGAAAATTTTGGGCAGCACTGGATTGGGCCCATTAATACTGACCAGCAAAATCCGGATTTACAACAATCCACTCTGCTGTATCAATTCCGTCCTTGTAAACTATGGAAGAGGTATTCGAGGGGATCCAAGTTTGAGGGAAATTCGCCGTTGCATTGCTAGAAGCAGTTGCAATCTTGATGGGCACCCACCAGTATTCACCCCTGTTGTTTGCATTGCCGCTAGGGGTCATTTCACGGTCCAGTGCAGCCAGTCGAAATGTTTCCTGGGGATTGGAAAATAAATTTTGTAATTAATATTTTAAGGGGTATGAAATTTAAATGTAAAAACAACCCGTACAACATGAACAAGGTGCTTCGTACTCGTGTACCTTATTCGCACCTGGAAAACCACGAAGTTGTGGACTGTTTATATTCACTAATATTTAGCACTTTAAAAAGTGTCAAGACTAGAAATTAAGATTTTCCAAAAGGTGCTAACCTAGAAAGTGGCACTTTCAATAGAGACAAAACTACAAATTAACATTTTCCAGAAGGTGCTAAACTAGAAAATGGCACTTTCAAAAGAGACAAAACCAGAAATTAACATTTTCAAAAAGGTGCTAACCAAGAAAATGGCACTTTTAGAAGAGTCAAAACTAAAAGTTAATATTTTCCAAAAGGTGCTTTACTGCAAAAAAAGCACTTTCAAAAGTGTCAAAACTATAAATCAATATTACCTGGGAGATTTTAATGGCATTTTCCCCAGCAGTATTAACCCTTACAATAGGATAACCGGATTTAAGTGTCCACGTGTCCATTATTTCCTTCACAGTGATCCCAGTAGGCAGTATAGATTGGCCGACTAAGGTCAGTTCATGGAAAAGGTCGTCCTGCACCACTGTGCTGTAGGCACTGAAAGCATTTTTTTAAAATTATTGTAACTTTGTCAGACTGATTACAAGAAACGTGTTCCTCCACTATGCCAGGACATTTTCTACAGCATTCGCGTTAACCTATTCGCAACTGGGAAACCATGGAAAGAATGCTTTACAAAAGCAATTTTTCAAAACTGCAAAAACTAGAAATTAACATGCTCAAAAAACATTCAAAATCAGTAACTAACTTTTTCAAAAGGTCAAAACTAGTAATTAACACTTTCACAAAGATGCAAAACTAGAAATTAACACTTTCAAAATGTTCAAAACAATAAAATAAACATTTTCAGAAAAATGTAAAGCAAGAAATTAATGGTTTTCAGAAGGTCAAAACAAAACATTACCACTTTCAAAAAGATATAAAGCAAGAATGTTACACTTTCATAAAGGTCAAAACTAGAAAATACTACTTTCAAAAAGACCAAAACTAGAAATTATTACTTCAAAATGCTCAAAACAAGAAATTAGCACTTGCAAAAAGGTCAAAACTAGAAATTACCACTTTCAAAAAGGTCAAAACTAGAAATTACCACTTTCAAAAAGGTCAAAACTAGAACATAACACTTTCAAAAAGCTGTAAAACTAGACACAGCTCCGTTTCAAAATGGTTAAAAAAGTTAAAAAGCAAACAGAAAGGAACGTTGCGTTGGAGAAATCATTTTGCGGGAACATTGCCGGAAACATTGCCGACGCTATTCTGTTCACCGTACACATTTTATATTTTTGCAATGTGCCATTGCTTTAGTTAAAAATTAAAAGCAAAACTGCGTACAATTTACGAATGTAATTCTGCAGTCCTTTTCGCAGAGCGACTTCCCCCAGGAAATGCTTCATCATGTGAATCAAAGAAGCGCCCTTCCTATACGAAGTTCGACTGAAGGCGCTGTCAATTTCCCCTTGACTTCTAGCTCGGTTCCTCACAGAGTCGGTGGACAGTTTCGGATCCGAGCGCATTGACAGCTGAACGACGTCATTTATAAACTCGTGCTGGGCATCCAGTTCAGGACGGAGGTCTTCTAGCACCTTCAAATTAGAAAAATAGTGAACAATCAAATAATCTAAAATAAATCAAAGTAATTTTTAATCATTAGAAATGAGACCATTTTCATCATTAACCTTTTTAAAACGTAGTATACTTAGTTTAAGATGTATTTGAAATTGGTAATTTATAGTTCTTTGACTGTTTTGAAAAAGCGTTATTTACTAGTTTTGACTATTTTGAAAAAGTGTTGTTTACGAGTTTTGACCGTTTTTAAAAAGTGTTATTTACTAGTTTTGACTATTTTTAAAAAGTGTTATTTACTAGTTTTGACTATTTTGAAAAAGTGTTATTTACTAGTTTTGACTATTTTGAAAAAGTGTTGTTTACTAGTTTTAACCTTTTTGAAAAAGTTTTATTTACTAGTTTGGACCGTTTTGAAAAAGTGTTATTAACTAGTTTTGACCTTTTTGAAAAAGTGTTGTTTACTAGTTTTAACCTTTTTGAAAAAGTGTTATTTACTAGTTTTGACCGTTTTGAAAAAGTGTTATTTACTAGTTTGGACTGTTTTGAATAAGAGTCATTTACTAGTTTGGACCTTTTTGAAAAAGTGTTATTTACTAGTTTTGACCCCTTAAAAAGGTGTTGATTACTAGTTTTGTCAGTTTTGAAAAAGTTTTGTAAAGCATTGTTCGCATGGTTCCGCCGATTGGAATGGGTTAAAAATCCATACCAGAAATGACAGGTACGTTGCAAAGCCCTCATTGAGCCAAATATCCGACCACCATCGACACGTCACTAAGTTCCCAAACCAATGATGGCTTAATTCGTGGGCCACCACGGTGGACACCAGTCCACGCCGGTATTCCGTATTTTCATTTGGAACGTAGATTAACATGTGTTCTCTAATAAAAAATACACCTTTTTAACACAAAATCCAAATATAAATATAAGTTTGCCATATTTTTAATAAAATGTGATAATCTGTCTTTGTACTTGTAAGTAATAAGGCCCCAATTTTCCATGGCAGAAGTAGTGAATTGTGGGATCATAATCGAGTCAACTTTGGGCAGTGCATCCGTCATGTTAAAATAATCCTCAAAGTAGGCAATCACGTTTGCTGTCCAATCCGCGGCGTAAATCCCGCCGCCTTTGTCAATAAAGTGCGTTGGGGCCCAAACCTAAAAAAGTATCAAAACAATAATAAATAAAAATATTAATTTTTAAATTATTTTTTTAAAAAGCTACGCTGTAGAATTTCTACCTGAACAGCCCTTCCATTAGTTAGCAAGGCTGGGTCCGCTTCTTGACTTTTGAACTCGGAGACGGCCACACAAACTAAATACGTCGACATTTTCAAAGATGGCTTATAGTGGTCCCACGTCCAGCCAGAATACTCACTACTACAAACAAAGCCAAAACCAAAGCACTGCCAAAAATTTGTATTATTAATTTAGCTTAAACTTTTCCAAGCGGTCAAAACTAGTGAATAACGGTGTGAAGAAAGGTCAAACCTAGATATTAACAGTTTTAAAAAAGGTTAAAGCTAGTCATTACTACTTTCAAAACAGGTCAAAACTAGTTATTAGTACTTTCAAAAAGGTCAAAACTAGTTATTAGTACTTTCCAAAAGGTCAAAACTAGTAATTAGCACTTTAAAAAAGGTCAAAACTAGTAATTAGCACTTTTTAAAAGGGTCAAAACTAGTAATTAACAGTTTGAGAAAAGGTCAAAACCATATACTAGAAGTTCCAAAAAAAAATGTAAAAACCAGTAATTAACTCTTTTAGGAAAGGTCAAAACTAGTAACTAACACTTTTAAAAATGTCAAAACCAGTAATTAGTACTTTTGAAAAGGTCAAAACTAGTAATTAGCACTTTTAAAAAAGATCAAAACTAGTTATTAGCACTTTCAAAACAGTTCGAAACTAGACATTGCCACTTAGTAAAGGTCAAAACTACTTATTAACACGTTTAAGAAGCTCCAAAGGTAGAAAATAACATTTCTAAAAGGATCAAAACTAACACTAGTAATTAGCACTTTTAAAAAAGGTCTTAACAAATAACTAACACTTCCAAAAAGGTCAAAACCAGGCATTAACGGTTTCAAAAAAGGTCAAATCCAGACATTTAGACTTTCAAAAAAAGGTCAAACCTGACATTACAAGTTCCAGAAAAGGTCATAACTATACATTAAAAGATTCAAAAAGGTCGAAACAAGTAACTAACTCATTTAGAAAGGAAAAAATAGACATAAACAGTTCAAAAAAGGTCAAAAGTAAACACCACTATTTTTTGAAGAAGTAAAACAAGATATAATACCGTTTAAAAAAGGTTAAAATTAAATTAAAAATGCAAATAAAAAACCTACTCTTCTGTACTGTGGCATAGCGGTGCATTGGACAGCGTGTGGTAATCGCCTCTTCGAGCCAAACTGATGTGAAAGACGGCCTTCAAGGCGGGCTCATCAAAGCAGGGAAAAGCTCTTCTGGCGTGTGTGGCTTGGAACTTTGTGCCCACCATATACCTGCAAATAATTACAAAATTTTAAAAAAATATTAGTTTAATTAAATCATTAAAAAACCTTCTTAAAAAAGGCAAAAGTGGTAAAATAGTGGCATAATTACTTCGTAGAATTCGTCGCTGGGTCATAGTACGAATTACTAAAAATCCCGCTTGAATCCTGTCGCAGTAAATTCGTTGTAAAAACCATGGCAACGCTGTATTTCCTCCCAACGACCAAACTCTCTTTCAAAATAATCGTGAAAAAATCCTGAACGCCGTCATATTCGAAGCCCAAGATAGTAATTTTATTTCCTTCGTCTATTTTCCCGTCATCTTCTTTTTCACTCTCTTCACTGTCCACTTCTTCAGCTTTGTATTCAAAGACCTGCAAAAATACGTTTTACACAAAATTAAGAGAAAATACTGCAAAAAGGTATGTAATTTAAAGTTAATTTTAACTTTAACCTATTCGGAACTGGGAAACCATGGAAAGAATGCTGTACAAAAGTGCTTTTTACTACAAATTAACATTTTTAGAAGCATTCAAAACTTGTAACTGAAACATTTAGGAGGGTCACAACAATAAATTAACACTTTCAGAAAGATGCAACACAGGATTTTAACAGTTTTAAAAAGATACAAAACAAGACATTAGCACTTTCAAAAAGATGAAAAACAAGCAAATACTATTTTCAGAAAGGTCACAATAACAGAAATTAATATTTTCAGATAGATACAAAACAAAAGAAATTAACACTTTCAAAAAGATGCAAAACAAGAAATTAACTTTTTCAAAAAGATGTAAAACAAGTAATTAACACTTTCAAAAAGATGCAAAACAAGAAATAAACTTTTTCAAAAAGATGTAAAACAAGTAATTAACACTTTCAAAAAGATGCAAAACAAGAAATAAACTTTTTCAAAAAGATGTAAAACAAGTAATTAACACTTTCAAAAAGATGCAAATCAAGAAGTTACCTTTTTCAAAAAGATGTAAAACAAGTAATTAACACTTTCAAAAAGATGCAAAACAAGAATTTAACACTTTCAAAGAGATACAAAACAAAACAAACCCCTTTCAAAAAGATGTAAAACAAGAAACTAACACTTTCGAAAAGATGTAAAGCTAGATATAGTACCGTTTCGAAAAGCTTAAAAAAATACCTCCACTCGCTGCTCATCAATGGAAATGTTTTGCTGGTGCAAAACGATGGAGCTAGTTGCCGCCACACATTCAAAACTGATCACGATGCTTCCCAGCGCAGAAAAGAGTGGGAAATCCAAATTATTGGCGCTGACCGTGGCGGTTTCATTGATAGGATCCGGCTCGTTTTCAAGGTCATTTTCAAGGTCATTTTCGCCAGCAATTACTATCGTTGAATTCTCCGCTTCACTAAGGACACTGTCCGCCGTAGAATTACTGTAATTTAAGCCTGGCCCGGACACAAAGGGCAGGACCGGCCGGATTTTGATATGGTATTCAAAGGGCACTAAATTAGACGGGAGTCTATAGTGCAATTTGTGGAGGTTAAAATCTTCATGTTTTACACTTTTTGAGTGTCGCTCTTGGACACTGCGGCTACTTTTTTTAATGGCAAAGTCACTATTGTCACTTTTAGGGTCGACTGAGGGGTCATTTAGCACAAAATCGTTTTGAATTTCGGTCGAATTTGAATTTGAGCCACTAATCACGTCATTTTGATGCTCGAGGTACTTTGTAAGGCTCAGAACGCCCACAGTTCCAATAATTAAAGTAAATAGTTTCACTTGGGTCCCTAAATTAAAGCGTGTTAGTGGCATTTTTAAAAAAAAATAATAAAGTTCTACCACCAACTACTGTATGTAATACTAACTGAGGGGCTTTTCTGTGATTATGGTGTGTTTTTAAAGGACGGAATGAGGCTGGTGCCTTTACACAAAAATCAAGGAGAATTGTAAACTTTTATAAAAAAAAATAAGTTATATCATTTATTTATTTATTAATTATCTATCAATACTATTGTAGTTCAATTTCGTAGTAAATACTGTCCAAGATAATCAAAATCTCTCGTACAATACATTTTCGTTAACCTACATTTTGTATTATTTATTTTACAATTCCCGGGCTATAAGTATGTACGTTGGACGCCCAGTGAAAATGACATACTAACCAACCGTGTGCTGGGTAATTGCAATTTTATTGTAAACTAGAGAGTGGCCTCATAAATTCATGGTCGATAAACACACTAGTGTGTGTGTGTGTGTGTGTGTGTGTGTTGGAGTGTTTAATTAAGCTTTGCTAGGCTTGTAGTTTTGTAGCTATCAGCCCGGGCTTTATCTGCATCGGAAATAAATAATAATTGCACGCTGGCTATCAGCTCTTTTTTTTGAGGGGCCAAAGCCAAAGCCAAAGGCAAAACTTGAAAGTAGCAAGTGTAGATATTTTACTACTGAGTACAGTGGAAGCTCACTATAACTGCTATACATAATCGCAAAGCGGTATACATTCGTTGAACCTACCTACTCGAAACTGTTTTGTATTTAGTTTTATAGCGGTTTAAAAAGTGATTGTTTCTTTGGTTTTAACGCTTTTAAAAATGTGATTTTGTGGTTTTAAACATTTTAGAAAACGTTACTTCCAGTTTTATCTTTTCGGAGAAAGTTAGTTTATAATTTTGACCATTTTACGAAATTTTTGTTTACAATTTTGACTCCTTTGAGAAAGCTAGTTTCGAGTTTTAAGGTTTTGAAAAATGTAATTTTTAGTTTTGACTATTTTGAGAATGTTAATTTTCTAGTTTTGACCCGTTTTAAAAACGTTATTAACTAGTTATGACTCTTTTGAGAAAGTTCATTTGTTACTGTGATCCTTAAAATATGTAAAGAACGTTAATTTCTGGAACCAATTTTAACACTGTTGCATATATTTAAAAGTTTGCAATTACTGAAGCAAATGGCGTTGAATTACAACACTTTCAGAAGTTGTTTTTTTTAAAAAAAACTGCAAAAAATTTCCAAAGTAACAAAAAAGTGTAGAATGACCCGATCATGAATGAGCAGAAATAGCCTCATTTGTACTGTACTTCACATACAAAGTAAACCACAAGTTCCATACGAATTACACGCTATAAATTAAAGCACATGCTAAATCCTAAACAAACCAATGGAATGAATGATAAGCTAAGTGTTCAAGTAGTGACTACTTTATTGCGGAATTATTATCATTTTTTATATAATTTATTATATAATCAAATTATACGCATAATCGGTGTGTAGTTTGTACATACGTACGTACAAATATAATTTCACTGTCTATTCTTATCGTTTATTTGGCTAATGAGAACGCATTGCATTGCACTGAGAGTGAGACCCACTTCCAACACTTCTACTACTAAACGACAAATCGGTTTGAACTTGTTCTGTCTTCATGGAATTAAATCTACAATTTATATTATTATCTTATCAATAAAAAATACTAAATACATTTTATTCCTATAGTGAGGGAACTAGTAACTAGTAAGCTTTTGCAAATAAAAATAAAGCCATTTCGTTTTTGTGTGTAGGTATTTTGGTCTTTGGTTTGGTTGCACATAGGATTTTTTAGGACGGAAAGTTGCTATAGGTATAGCCAGGGGTTTAACATGGTGCCTTATGGAGCCTATGTATAACGGAGCCGTACGCTCAGGATGACCCTTGCTAACTGCACCTCCGTATCTTAACACGTCAGGATGGCCGAGTGGTCTAAGGCGCCAGACTCAAGCGTAACTGCTTGCCTGCTACTCGCAGGCTTTCGAGGCTTCTGGTCCTCGATTGAGGGCGTGGGTTCGAATCCCACTTCTGACACAACCTTTTGCCTCTTTTTAGACCATTATTTTGTCTATTTGATCCATGCCATTTATTTTCACTATTACAGCAATTATTTTAACACACTCAAATATTTTTATGTAACAGTTTGAAATTAAAACATTCTACAAACTAATAAGCTGTTGTAAATAAAGCCATTTCTATTTTCTATTTCTAATTTGTGTGGGTATTTTGGTTGCATAAGATTTTTTTCGATGGAAAGTTGCTATAGGTATAGCCAAGGGTTTAACACGGTGCCTTATGAAGCCCATGTATAATCGATTGAGGGCGTGGGTTCGAATCCCACTTCTGCCACAACCTTTTGCCTCTTTTTAGACAACTTTTTTCACTATTTGATCCATTCCTTGTATTTTCATTATTACAGCATTAATTTTTACACACTACAATATTTTGTATTAGTTTAAAATAAAAAACTTTTACAAAATAAATAAAATGCAATTGATTTTTATTTTTATAGATTCATCACAGTTTTTTTGCGCAGAAAATTAACACATTAACAAAATCAGACTTTAGACTATTTATTGATTTGCTGACAGGTAGAAGAATTATTGGAAGTTTGGTAATAATTAATTATTACAATTTATTACTTTTAATTATTTTTTTAGATTATAATACACTATTTGAAGTTGTAGTAGAGCTCGTCATCCAGCTAGAAATGTAAAGCCCATCCCCACCAGTCCACCAAAGAATATTCCCCTCAATTATTGCGATGGAGTTGTTAATGGAGTTCATCACAGGCTGTAGCGTGGCTTCGTTCTTTGCAATGAAGGCCTTCAACTAATTATTGTTTTTTTTTCCAAAATAAAAACACATTGAATATATTAGAATGGAAATAGGTAAAAGATGATCAAAATTATTTGTTTAATCTATTGGAAACGGTAATATATTAGTTTTGAATGTTTTTGAAAAGGGTGATTTCTAGTTTTTTGACGGTTTAAAAGCGTTAATTACTAGTTTTGACCATTTTGAATAAATATTATTTACTAGTTTTGACCGTTTTGAAAAAGTGCTATTAACTAGTTTTGATCGTTTTGAAAAAGTGTCATTTACTAGTTTTGACCGTTTTGAAAAAGTGCTATTTACTAGTTTTGACCCTTTTGAAAAAGTACTATTTACTAGTTTTGACCGTTTCAAAAAAGTGTTAATTACTGGTTTAGACCGTTTTGAAAAGGTTATTTACTAGTTTTGACCATTTTGAAAAAGTACATTTGTGGAATTAAACACTTTTGTAAAGCTTTCTTTCCATAGTTCCCCAGTTCCGATTAAGTTAATTACCTCATTTAGCTGATTTTGCTCTCCAAAATACCCACTGAGAGTCCCAAGAACATCGGCAAACTTGGCAGCATCGATGGAAGCCAAAGGCTCGTAATTATCTTGAATAAATTTAAACGCCACTTCCCGCCCAACGGAATTCTTTGCAATCGTTTTGAGCGTGTCAACCAGTTTAAAGCCGTGCGTTTCGTCCACAGCGAATTTGATGTACCTTTTTTGGTTTGGAGAAAAAATTCAGAAATGAAGGTCAAAGGTCATAGGTCAAAGGTCAAATGTCAAAGTTCAGGTGTCACTTACTGGTTAAATGCGGCCGGTAGCCCCGTACAGGTCAAAGACTTTAACAGCTGATCCTTAATAATTTCGTTAGGTTCTACTAAATACAAGCCCAAGGTCGTGTTCCAAAGGGCAAGGTCACCGGTCGCGACGCTTGCGCAGTAAACGATGGGTCGAAGGTCAGCTGGAATGACCTTGGCGCTCGGGAAGGTCAATCCAATTCTTTTGATGCATTCACTCGAGTTTAGAACGCAGGCAAAATCGAGTAACTGTGACCTTAGAATGACTTGCGCGCCCTTTTCGTCGGTGGCCTGCTGCCATTTTAATGTGTTGAGGGCGCCCTCTAACTTGGACCAAATGTAATTCTAAAAGACAGAATATTTTGCCCATATTTTTATAAAAAACATATTTTTAAGAAATGACTTTAATAAGTAAAAACTTTAAAATAATTCAAGGATATCTGAATGGAAGTGAAAAGAATTTAAACGAATGCAAAGTTAATTAATTAAATAAATAATTACCTTAAAAATACTAATTTTATTACTGTCTGTATCAAATCTGTTCAGCATTGCCCGAAGGTTAGTAAGCACAGGGGCCCAGACGACGAGCTCCGTTTCTTTGTGGAGGTAAGTGGTCAAGTCCAAGGTCGTCTCGATGGTCACGTGACCTTTTAATTAATTAGTAAAAAAATTTAATAATAATTAGTATTTATTAATAAATAATAATTACTCAGTAGTTGGTTTGGAAGAAATTGAACAAAATAATAAAAAAACGAAAATAAAATAAAAAATGCTTCAACGCCGCTTGGGTAACTATTTTCTTTGCTGGTGGCTCTAGGATATACTAAGGTTGTCTGAAAAGCTAGCACACGTAACTGTGTCAGTCTTTCAGATAATCTGTCTTTGGATGATCGATAATTCGCACTAAAAGTACGGTTTAAGGCTTTCGATAGCTCCACAGAAGCAGCCATGGAGCACTTTTTACACTATTTTTATTGGTGTTTAATTGAACAGTGCAAAATATAAAATATATTTTTACAAAACAAGCTAAAAAAGCTAATTTTACATTTTAAAAAAGGGCAAATTGTGGTTTTGACAGTTTTGAAAAAGGCAAAACCTGGTTTTGACAGTTTTGAAAAAGGTAAAACCTGGTTTTGACAGTTTTGAAAAAGGCACAATGGGGTTTTGACAGTTCTGAAAAAAAGCAAAAAAAAAATGACTGTGACAGTTCTTAAAAGTGCTAATCACGTTGTTTTGACAATTTTGAAAAGGGAAATAAGTAGTTTTGACATCTTTGAAAAGTGCTAATTACGCTGTTTTGATAGCTTTGAAAAGGACAAAATGTGGTTTTGACAGCTTTGAAAAAAGCAAAATATGGTTTTTAGAGCTTCTACAAATGCAAAATGTGGTTTTTAAAGCTTAAAAAAATGCTAGTCACGCTATTTTAATGGCTTTGAAATGAGCGAAGTGTAGTTTTGACAGCTTTGAAAAGGGCAAAATATGGTTTTTGACACTTGTGAAAAGGGTTAATCACGCTGTTTTGACAGTTTTGAAAAGGACAAAATATGGCTTTGATACCTTTGCAGAGTTCTAATTACGCTGTTTTAACAGATTGAAAGAGCAAAATATGATTTTGACAGCTTTAAAAGTGGTAATCACTCTGTTTTGACAGTTTTGAAAAGGACAAAATGTGGTTATGACCGTTTTGAAAAGTTCTAATACGCTGTCTTAATAGATTGAAAAGAGCAAAATATGATTTTGAAAGCTTTGAAAAGTGCTAATTTTGCTATTTTGACAGTATGAAAAAGACAAAATGTAGTTTTGATATTTTTGAAATGTGCTAATCGCGCTGTTTTGACAGTTTTAAAAAGGGCAAAATGGATTTTTGACAACTTTCAAATAAATCCTTTATAGCTCCTTTCGCTGTAGTTTGAATCTGTGCAAAATAACGCTACACTACTTTCAATAGTTGTCAATCCATCTTTTGTCAATCTGGAAAGGAGCCAAACACGATTTTGGCTCGATATTTATTTTTTCAGAGGAGTTTTTTCGGAGTTTGGAGTTTGGAGTTCGGAGTTTTTTCAAAATAAATGAATTATGAATCGAGGAACCAAACTAAAACTTACCAGACATTGCAAAATTGAAATAATCCTCGAGAATTTGACTTCTTGTCCCTGGGCTGATTTTATTGTGGTCAGCATCCAGTTGATTTTTAATTAGTTGAAGCAGTTCTGGGTCGTACAGGACCCGGTAATAGCCTTCAAAAAATAATTATTATAAAAGATGATGAATAAATTAAAAGTAAAATGGAATGATTAATACTTTAATTGACCTAGAACTTAAGTTAAATTAAAACTTGAATAATCTGAATTAAATTTACCGCTTAAATCTGGATTTACAATAATCCACTTGGTCGTGTCAATCGCTTGACTGTAGGATAAAGTGACCACATTATTGGGGATCCAAACATTCGGAGTTTTATTTTCAAAGTCAGGATTTCCCGCCGAAACAATCTTAACAGGCACATACCAAAGGCCGGTAGATTTTCCAGCGTCAGATTGACTCGAAGTTGGCGCTTCCAAAGTATTTAAAAAGTATTTTTCCTGCGAGTAAACGGAGTCGGAAAAAATGTTAAATTAGTTCGAAAATAATCAGGCAAATAATAGCTTAAAAATTGAAAAAACGGATTAAAATTTAAATCCCTACTGCAGCTGCAAAATGTACAAAGCTCAGTTTTTGCTTAACTTCAATGCAGTCAAAAAAGGCAAAATAGCGCTGATTCAATACAGGTAAAACATAAAAGAAGAAGTCTTTTGCAAAGAAGGCAAATTGCAGTTTTTAGACTTTTTTAAAGCACGTCAAACAATAGGTATTTCACTTTTAAAAAAATGGAAAACCATTATAATACATTTTTCAAAAAAGGCGAAAAACGGTATTATCTTTTTTTACAAAGACAAAATATAACAATTTACTTTTTCAAGAAGGGTAATAAAACACAGTATTACACTTTTTGAAAATAGTCGAAACATGATACTACACCTTTTCAAAACAGGTAAAACACAATATTTCACTTTTTAAAGCAGGCGAAACATAATAATATACTTTTTCGCAACAGGTAAAACACGATATTACACTTTTTCAAAATAGGCTAAACATGATTCTATACTTTTCAAAAAAAGGTAAAACAACATATTTCGCTTTTTAAAAAAGGCAAAACATGAATCTACACTTTTCCCGAAAAGTTAAAAGGACATTTCACTTTTTAAAAATGACAAAAAATTATAGTACACTTTTTCAAATAATGTAAAACATGATATTGCATATTTTTTAAACCAGGCAAAACACGATATTACACTTTTATAAAACAGGCATTACACGATATTACTTTTTTATAAAACAGTCAAAACACGATATTACACTTTTATAATGCAGGCATAACACGATATTACTCATTTTTAAAACAGGCAAAACACGATATTACACTTTTATAAAACAGTCAAAACACGATGTTACACTTTTATAAAACAGTCAAAACACGATATTACACTTTTATAAAACCGGCATAACACGATATTACTCATTTTCAAAACAGGCAAAAGACGATATTACACTTATATAAAACAGGCATAACACAATATTACACTTTTATAAAGCAAGCAAAACCGGATATTACACTTTTTTTAAAAAACAGGCAAAACACTATATTTCACTTTTAAAAAATGTTACAGCATTATTATACCGATTACACCTATTTTTCGAAAAAGGCAAAACGTATTAATATCATTTTTTTAAAGTAATGCAATGCAATGGGCAGAACTGGGCCCATTTGTAAATGTGCAGAAAAAGAAATTGTACCTTCAATAATTTACAACGATTTTAACAGCTGGAGTCTCGCGTTTAAAAATAATTTGGTAAATTAAATGAGCGGCCCTGAACACACTCATTACAATGTGCCACCTATGCCACCGATTTAAAATATCGTAATAATTAGTATTTATTATTAATTACCTGTGAGAGGTAGATTTTATTTTTCCCAGCAACACTCACTCGCACCTATAAGTAATAAATATTAATTATTTAATTAAATATAATAATATTTAAAAAAAAAATTGAAATTAAATATTTATTTCTAATTTTTTAGGTATTTAAAGAAATGGTAGCTAAATAAAATAATAAAAATATTAAAACATCACACATACTAAAGGAAAGCCCGACTGCATCGTCCACGATCTCATGATCTCATGAACCGTCGTGTCTTTGGGTATTTTGTCTTTTCCAAATTGTTGAAACGAGTCAAATAAATCGTCCTGGACCGCTGTTTGAAACGTTCTAAAAGATGCGTTTTTTTTAAAAAAAAAGGTAAAATTTTTGTCTTTTTTAAAAAATAGTTTAGCTTAAATTAAATCAAAAAGTTTGAATTGATCACTCACTTTCCAGCAATGTAGTGCCTCAAGCTGTCATCGAAAACGGCGGTGGTTAGAAATCCTTCCAGCATCCTTAGCAAAGATGCTCCCTTTTCGTAAGAGATGCGGTCAAAGATCTCAGAAACTTCACTTAGCGACTGCGCATTGTTGAGGACGGGATGCGTGTTCTTGCCCTGGTCGAAGATCATCGCCAGCTGCGTCGCATCACTAATTATGGCGATGCTCGTATTGAGAGACGGGTCCGCACTGTTCATTCCACGGTACTGCAAAAATCTTTAAGGAAATCTTTAATTAATCGAAGGCCCGGTCTATTTATAGATTTACCTATTCGGAATGGGCAAACCATGAAAAAAGTGTTTTGGAAAGCGTTTATACTACAAATTAACATTTTCAAAAAGGGTCAAAACTAGCAAATCACAGTTTCAAAAGGGTCAAAACTAGCAAATCACAGTTTCAAAATGGGTCAAAACTAGTAAATCACAGTTTCAAAAAGGGTCAAAACTAGTAAATCACAGTTTCAAAAAGGGTCAAAACTAGTAAATCACAGTTTCAAAAAGGGTCAAAACTAG
>JAQFZC010003643.1:0-18217 GCA_034695205.1 Dicyrtoma fusca | reverse complement strand
CTAATTGTACGCGGGGGTCCGAGGGGCTGAATGGAATAGTGCGCGGGCGTTCTATTAGAGGATTTACGGTAGGTACTTACCTTCCGTATATAATTATAATTATTATACAAGATACAGATGTGACGAATGTTGGTGATGACGAGGGCGACTTACTGCAGCTCTTGTGTCTTGATACTCTGCCTTTGTCATGTAAATAAAATGTGACTTTGCATTTATATTTGGAATTGGCGACTGTAAGATGGGATGAGAGGGGAGAAGGTTTGGAACTGCAAGATCCTCACGTTGCTCATCAAGAGCATGAACGTGAACAAGGATTCATTCATTTCACTGTTTTATTATCCCTGAATAACATTGGAAACATCTTGTATTTGTCTTTCCCTCGTGAATATCCAATGCAGTGTGTAGGAAAATACAACTTTTGAATAGGTATGTATGCACATCGCGGGTGAAGAAGCATTGTGGAGTAAGTCTAGTCCTTCTTCGCTTAAAAGCATTCGTACTCAAGTCCAGCGATCATTTCCTTGCATTTAGACTGGCAGTCGAGCCAGTCAACTTGCTTCTATCAAAAATAGTAAAACTGGCATTTACAACCTTACAGAATATGTAAAAGTGGGATTTACATTTTTTAAAAGCAAATACAAGTTTTTGCATGTTTTGGGAACAATTTTGTAGGGACTTTTAGAAAAATGGTATTAAGGGGTGGACTTGCGTCACAATGCGTCTTAACCGACGACATGTTAATTGCGTCGTATCTACCTAATTAACATGACTGGCTCAAAATACGGTATTTACTTGTTCAACTAATCCGCCTGTCCAAACGTTCGATTTCTACTTGGCTAAACATGAAAAAAAATACATATACATAGGCTCCTTGCACTGTGTACCTAAATACACAGGCTTGAAGATGTATTAAGTGAAGGCTGGAGCGAATGCTGGAAAAGGTATGATTATGGGCATATAACGTGCCGTTGTAATGTGGACTGTCAGTGTTGGGAAGGGAAACGATACAATCTCTCAATCTTTCTCCTCTCTTTTATGGACTAGGTGAGCATTTGTATTGCTCGTACATATTGTTTTGTGTGAAAGTATTAGAGGATCAGAGAGTAATGAAGAAGAAACTTTGTAGGCGCTCCTCATTATATTCTACACATATGCTTGCTTTCCTTGTTCCCTAATTTTGTTTTTTCCTCCTTTTTGGACGGTGCAGAGCAAGCTCATTGTGAGTCCGGACGGAGAGAGGAAAAGATACACATACCAACATACGAGAGCTGTTTAATACCAGTTTATTTGAGTTATGGCCCAAGTCGTGGAGCGTAGAAGATGGGGAAATTTATGAGATGAATGACTACTTTTGATAGCCGCATTGAAGCCCGAAAATATTTCCTTCCTTCCTCTACTGTATGTGTTTGAGTGATCTGCATTTGTGCACACATCTACAAATACATAGATACATAGTAGATACCAACCTACCTACGTAGCTCATATGTAGCAAAGACTTTGATTGTTGTAGTGGTTACAGTTGTACATTGACATCCATTCCATGTAATGTTAAAAGTTAGCATTCCAATGTAAACCCCTGCAGATAAACATATCGAGGAAATTTTACCAAAAACGTATAGGTAGATAGACACATAGGTAGGTAGCTACTGTACCTTCGATATTAGGAGCCTTGCAACTGTGATGTATTGACGTCCTCCTTTGGTTAGAATGTAACTTGGACCACAACAGCTTTGAAAAAATGTAAAGCTGTTATTAAAGTTTGAAAAAGTGCTAAAACATTATTTAGTGTTTTCAAAACATGCAAAAATAGATGTAGGTTAGCTTATTGAAACAGTATTAAAACATCTATAGCCGGAGATTTTTCAAAAAGGAAGCAAAACAAATGTTAACTTTCTGAAAATGTGTTAAACCATTTTAGAACGTTTTCAAAAAATGAAAAAATCGAGTTATACTCTTTGAAACAGCAATGAAAAACATGATGTTTCCACATTTTGAAATAATCGTCATTTCTATGGCATTATATTTGAAAATCCCCTTATTGGGAAGCGCTATGTATGTTGGCCGTGTTTGTATTTGTATGCAATTTTGTGGAGTTGTGTGATGAATTTATAAGTTTCAAAGGGGCTCAAAAACTCGATTGTATCTCTAGTCTATCCATACAAGCCTTTGAACTGATGGTATTTTGTGTACGGAAATTGTAGGGTAAAGGGACAGGGTAGTAGTGGTGCATAATATGTAGCAGGCACACACACATTACACACACACACAAGATGGCTGTGAAACTTTGTAGTGATTGTGCCGCCGCCGCCGCCAGTAGTGGCTGACATTGGCTTGTGTGAGTGAGTGTAGGGGGGAAAGTACGGGCGGGTGAGTTTATGTGTGTTGGCTGCCCAGCCGCCACGTTGGCAACCATATATTATGTCATAAGTTGATACCTTTGACTTTACAGATCATAATTCATCATGAACACGGAGGAATAGAGGGATTCCATGGATGAAGTTATGAGCATATAATGTATATTGATGGGAGAGTTCTGGTCGGGTCTTTGTGTACACACTTTTGCTGTTGTGCAGGGATCTATCGGCATCCATACAGGGAACCTTTGTACGCGCTGTTTGTTCTGACAAAAGCTGGCTGCTGGATGTGGACTCAAGTAAAGCCACCAGCCAGTAGTAGCACCACCACATATTAGTTAGTATACTGTTGTCAGTCTACTGCGGGTGCTCTGAGCATTGAGTACCCTGCACTGGTTCCGGTAAACCGGTACCGGCATCAAACTGAGTCAGTACACTTGTTAACCACAGTCAGAGATGTGTATCTGGGAAATCTATAAGTTACTTGGTCGCTTTTTCGTTTTTATTCACGTTTGAGGCTGCACCTATATATACTTTCAGCAGGGTAGTTCCCTAATTCCTATCAGTTTGCCAGTGGATGTTTCAGAAAGAATTCCTTACGTGCCAAGGCCTATCTTCAGATATCAGCATTTCTCTGTAGGATGTTTTATTAGGTGTATAACTTTGATTTTGGTTTGGTTAGGGTATGGCATGATACTATGCTTGCCAACCTGCCGTTTAAGCACCTATGCACCTACCTCCCGCTTGTCGCTTTCTCTCTTTCAGACACCAAGTTGGGAAGTGTGATGACAGTGAACTCGGAACTATAGCGTAAGGGTTCCGTTGAGGGTAAAGAAGTAAAAATACTGTCAACTTAGGAAGGAACATTGCATTATTGGTATTGGAGAGCTTGTGTGGGTTGGGTTGGTGGGGGAAGTAAAAACTTTTCTTTCGTCCACCAAATGCTTCAATTCCAGTACTCCAGGCCTGATGACTAAAACACGAGCTGAAATTACTCTACCAAGGGCACTTTATAATGATTTACGGCCACCATCTCATGGAGTTCTCGATTATGATGTATGAATGTGTAATATGTCTGTAATTGATGGGCTATTCAAGAAAACTGTAGTAGTATCTACCACATCGGTATACAGGCCTGGATGGAAGCTGAAGCTACTGACTCGGGAAGTTATTCAATAGCTAGTGTATAATACACCACTGCACTGGTGAACTTTGAGTATTTTTGCAAAAATATGTAGTAGGTACATAACAGCAAAGCGTGGGTGAAGAATCATTGTGAGGTTTATCCAGATTCCGCTTACAAGCATTCTGACGCAAGTCCGGCAACGTCTCTTTAAGACCTACATTACCTTACAATGCTTCTTTACCGACGATGTGCATAGTATGTAATGTACTTACCTATTATAGTGGATTTTGGTGTTTGGTGGAGGATTAAGCTGGAGACACTCCATAACTACATAGTAAATAATAGGGAGGAGGTGCTTTGATTCATGAGTTACTGGGCGAAATAGATAACGAGTGTGGATTTCGTTTGATATAAAATCAGGGATACATCTATCCCTCCTCGTCCTGTTTGCCCTGTCTACTTACATTGAAAAAGAGCTGAGCTTTACCCACACACACGCCCCCGTATGTTATGTTGTCCCAGCAATAATCGGATTTTACCCATTTTTTTTATTCTCTTTCTCTCTCTCTCTCTGAACAGAATCGTGGACCGGGTCTGGACATGAACGTGAACGAAGCTTGGGGTGAAGGAATTACTGGAAAGGGGATTGTAGTGACCATCCTGGATGATGGATTGGAAAAAGATCATCCTGACATCGTTCGGAACTATGTAAGTGGTCTTTAGATAAGTTTATGGCTTTACGCTTTATCTCTGTATTTTCAATTTATACACCCCTATGATGAGAGTGGTGGGGAGTCATAGGGGTTGCATAGAAATGTACGGTGCATACTACTCAAATTGTCACAGGGTTTTGTGTGAATGTGTTGAGGAACTTGTGAAAGTTGAGGCAGTTGGGTGCGTCAGCAGTATGTCTATGCATGTGTGTGTGTGTGTATGTGTGAGGGGTGCTGTGATGAGGCGATTCGTTGAGGATGGCAAGAGCGACGACATGGTTCTGCTGCTGTCGGATTGTCCCTATCGATCCTCTGTCAAAATGACGTGATGAATTACTTGACAAAAAGTTTGGCCATTATTACCATTGATTGGGCAAATTCAATGGCGTCTAAAATAATTTTGTGCTACTTTACTGCGGATAAAATGAGCCTTTCGTCTCCTTTGAAATGCTCAGGTTTTCCTGTACTTACGGAGCTACGTATGTATATCTCTTTACATTATGTGTTGATGTATCGTCGGTGAAGAGGCATGGTTGGTTAAGTCCAGCTTTAAAGAATTGTGACCCAACCCTAGCCCAGTGTCCCGTGGATGTTATTTTGACTTAGAAACTCAAGTCTCACGCTTCCATGTTTTATGTAGATGCGTGTGTACAAACAACACGAATACATAAATATTTTAAACTTTTTTTGCATTTGAAATATTTTAAATTTTCATTTACCCTTTTTTGAAAACACTCAAAGGTAGGTACTTAAACGTTTTCAAAAACGCGTAAATTTGTAGTCTATACTTTTTTTAAACAGTAATATCCAATCCTTTTTACTTTTTTTAAAAGTAGTAATTATTGATGTTTACCTATCTTTTTTAATGTATAAAATTGGGATTTACACTTCGGGTATACAAGTACCTAGTTATAGGTAAATTACAATGTTTACACCTTTTGTTAATTCCTCAGGAATTGCGGATTGGACTTACCTCAAAATGGTTCTTCACCCACGATATTAGGTACATTTCTGCAACTGTCATAGCTATGGTGTTGATATGCATATGTATTGCACATACGTATATATGTGCTCTCAATTACGTATACATTCCCACACAGTTAACCATTTTGATAGTACTTTGAACATCGTAATTTTTCATGTCTGGATGCCTCCGTAGAATTTGTATGCCTTCGGTGACAGTGATGCGTACCTGTGGAATGGCATCATGGTGTTGTGTAGTCTAAGCTGGAAGGTACAGGAGTATTCAGGTAATTACTGGAACAGTTGTTGGAATGTGTGGAGATGAAAGGGAGAAGTTGAAGTATCTTCTGTTCGGTTCTGTTGACGTTGACGACGGCTGTCTCTCAAGAAATGTATTTGGAAAACGTGCTTTCCCTACACTTTTCTTCCAGGCACATATTTTCTTCATGAGTTTCCGAGTTTTTTCTTCCATGTGTGACACTGGATCTGTACGTACCCACCTAATACAGATATACATCAGATATAGATATACCTATATGAGTAGTATGTATGCCTAGGCCACCATTGTTACAAATATTAGATTGGAGCCTCGCAAATATGCCGTCGTAGGAATTGGGTTTGAAAAGCCCTTTGAAAAAAGGCAACAATGAAAATACTGTTTTGAATCAATGTAAAACAACATTAGATTAACCTTTTTACAACAAGCAAAAATGGACTCAAAATTTTTGAAACAGTTTAAAGCATGGTTATTTGGTATTTACGCTTTTCAATAAATTCATTTCTGTGACGGAATACTTGAAAGGCCCCTCGTCGTGTATTTGCTGATGCCAAAAGCATTGCGTGTACGTTACGCACAAGCAAAACCAGCCCTAAATATACAGTATACGATTTTTGTGGTTTTTATCCGTACCTAAACTATGTAAATGTAAGTCGAATTACAGTACGAAACTTATAGGTATGTTGCATACAAATTTGTAGTTGGGCAAATTAGGTATGTATTACGAATTATTCTTAAAATTTTGCAAGTTAGTTGTATTCCTTTCTGTATAAGTTTTCAATTTTTTGCTATTGAAGCCTTTCTTTTAGGGAGTAGAAAGCACATTATTTTGTAAGTTATTATCCTAGCGTTTATTCAAGATAAAGCTTTATTATGCAATATCTCGTATTACATTTCCCATTTATCTGCATACGTAAAGTATTATGTTTCTCCTCGTACTGTTTTAAAAATAAATTTACCCTGGAGTTATGTAAAATGTTGGAGATTTAGACTAACAATAAGAAGAATCTGTGAGGGAGGCTGGAGAGAAGAAAAAAAAAGAAAAATTCTAAAATGGGAATATGCTTGACAGTCTGTTGTACACTGCTCTACTTTATGAAATTCATTTTTATAGCGTAGCCAACATACATAACGGGGTTCCTGGCTGTATATTATATGAATTTATGAAAGAAACAAGGTATACAAGCTTTAGGGCTTAAAGAAACAAAAACGAAATCCGGTATTTGATGGTATATGGAATTGCGTGTATGTAATGTAGGTCGGTATATGTATAGGTTCCAAGTCTACTGTGCTGTGTGATGTAGTTGGATAAATTTCAGTTAGCGTTGCAGTCAGTAGATATTCCAACGGAATGGAATAATATGAATTTGCTACATATCCGTATTCATAGATGAAAAGTTCATGACTGGCTGGCTGACGAGCGGTGCTGGTTGTCAGTCTTTCGAGTCTTTTTGTTGGATTTTAGTATTTTAGGTGTTGAATCGCTTCATCATACTTTTTTTTATGATGAAGAATATAGTGGGGAGAAAGGGAAAGAAGGGCATAACCGTAACAGCAAGACAAGACCAGCATGTGGTTTTTTTCTTCTTCTCTGGATGACAGTCTCCGTCGAGACGTTGAGCGTGGAGAGTCGAGACAAGTAGGCAAGGGCTTTGAGAAGGCACTGTGAGAGCAGAGCATGCATGGCAGTGTAATGTGGGGGGTTATTTTGGGATTCTTGGGGAAACTGCAGATCCAGTCGAGCTACAGGCTGCTGCTGCTGCTGCTGCTACTGCCACTGCTACTTTTGCTAGTGGGTGCCTACATGTACTGTGCATGTAGCTACTACTCCTGCGGCTCCTGTCTACTTAGTTGAATTCTGAGAGTTAAGAAATATAAATGTAATGTAGGTAAAAGTTAAAGCTAGAAAGGCAAGGCAATAGAAACTGCGATAGAAGAGGCCAAAGCAGGGAGTGAGAAAAGATGGGACATTGAAAGTCTAACCCTAACCTAGGGAATGCATAAGGAGGAAGTTTCGACCGCGGAATACATAAATCGACAATGTTTTCTCTTTTTTCTTGGCTTTATTATTATTTTTGTTGATGGTTTCTGGTTCTATTGCTTGGCTTCGTGCTTTTTGTATGCATGAGCCCACGTATCGTGGGTGAAGAAGTCTTGTGACGCAAGTCCTAGCAAGCAATTGTGCATCTGTTTGTTGATAAAATTGGGGAACTTCACTTTTTACAAAGTGTAAATACGATTCTTATTTATTCGAAAAGGTGTAAATGAGTACCTACGACTTTTATTCATTTTTGAAAGTGTAAAATATATAGGCACATATAACTTTGCTACATGTTATGAAAGTACTACGCAAAAGCTGGTTGCTCGGACTATGTATGCTTTTAAGTTGGGCCTGGACTTACCCCGTAGTGCTTCTTCACCCACGATATGTATTTAGGTACCTACCCAAGTACTGTAGTCAATGTCTGCATCGTTGGAACCGGCCTATCTTCGATACTGAGATTGGCTGACTTTAGCGACGGCTAAGGGAAGATTTAAGTTTTGTAACTTGTTTGGTATTCTGTGGACGAAGGGTGGTGTATGCAAAGGAAGTAAGCAGGGAATGAAATAGGAAGATGTGAGTCTGTCGGAATGAACAGTGAAAGCTGTGTGAAGGGACAGAGAAAGTAAAGTAATCCAATCCAATACAATAATATAATGGTAGAGAGTTTCGTTTGGTTTAACCGTCGTATTGACTTTGGCGTGGCCCATATTCCTATACAGCAGGACCAGACAACTGTGAACTACAAGATAGATATATTATGTAAGCTACGTACATACTTATAATATGATACTCATATGGACATATAAAGGCCACATTGCTCCATTTTACTTATAAATTCTGGTGTTTAGAATTTCATTGTTCCGCTATCCTGTATCTCTGTTTTCTTCTTGGTTTTTTTTCTTCTTTCTCTCTCTCTCTCTCTCTCTCTTCTTGGATCTTTTCTTTGCATTAAACTGCGCAGAAGGAAGCGGGCGGCGGTTGTTGGATGGGACGTTGTATCGCATCTTGAATGTGTATTTTTATTGAAGGAAACAGTCTTTGCACGTATAACATAAGGGATTGATGGACTATTTACGATCCCATGGATATATATTTTGGAGACAGGGACGTCGTGTCTTATTGCAGAGCACTGACTCTCGGCTCCGCTCTCGGCTCACTTTGACCGGGGATGGAACGATGGGCTGAGTGTGAGTGGAATGTCACTTTCAACTCAATTCTTTCTTCTTCGATCCTTTGACTTTTTCTTCCTCTTCGGGGCTTTGCCCGTAGTTACTCTTTCACTTGACGCACTCAGTTCTCTACTTCCACAAACTTTTCATCTGCCCTTCTTCTTCCCTTCTTTTTCTGGCTCTTCAGATGACGAGGACGGTGGCAGTCTCTCACTCCCAATCCCCTTTCATGAGCTTTTTTTTCTCTTTATTATTGTTTTTTAGCCTTTTCCCTTTCCATCTCTACCATTTTTCTGGTTTGATTCATGCTGCGACTCATAAGAGTGACTAAACTGTCTGTATTAGCGTCCGCAAGCTTGTCTTATAAAGAAGGTGTATAACTTACCTACCTACCTACCTACTTATTGACATTACATGGGGCTTTCACTTTGGAAAGCATACAAAGTTTAAAAAAAGTTTTTGTTGGTAGGTACATTCCAAGGACGAATACAAATAGATAGTTTGATTGTGCTTATTATTCTGTAAAAGATTTCTACGCTTCATGGTGGGACGAATTTGCATTTTAAATGGGGGGGTTGTTGTGAATGTATGTAGATGGTGATACATATATCGTGTTGCTAGGTTTTTAAAGAATGTTTTCTAGCCATGCAAAATGTTTTATTTACATTTTCTGAAAGGGCTGTGACATTCTGTGTGCTTGTAGATAGACACAGATAATTACCTCGTATCGTTGTGAAACTTTTTTTGGGATCAAACCTATGACAGATAGTTCCCTACACTAACTCTGTGCCGCTGTGGAAAAATGTGTATGTTTCGTTTAATGTTTACCAAGATAAATTAGTGTTGATTTGAAATCTGAGTGGCTATATCTTCCTGGGTAATTGCTCCGTTGTAGATATGTATACCGTACGGTATTAGGAAAGGCAGTGTAATAAAGCAGAGTTTGAGTGTGAGTGTGAACTGGAAATGTTTCTTTATTTCTTATAAGAGTTTGTCTTGGGTAGTTTATGTTACGTAGAGATACTTTTTTTTGACTTACGATCATACTGACGATGAGTGGTGATGGTTTATGAAGGAGTCTTAAGGTTTTTGAACAGCTTGGCTTTCTTCAAGCATACATTTATTTTTTATGTTATGATGGGAAAAGAGGGAGGAAGTATGAAGTAATGTATGTCTTTCGCGTCACATTCGATTCACTTCACTTTTTTCTTTTCCTTCTCCAAGAATTTCAAAGAAAATTCAGTAGCGCCTTCTTGACTCAACTCTCAGTATGGTGGAGCTCATAATGTTTTCGTCCGCTCACTCCTTTTGGTTCAAGATTTTGTGTGTGTGTGTATGTGTGTCCCGTCCTGTGAAAGGCAGCGGGTATAGGCAGGAGGGAAGGAAATCTAACTTCTTTGAATAGATGGTGGTTTGAAGCCCACATAGACTATCAGTCGCAGTCAATCGTAGGAGAGCTACCTTACATAATATTGTAAGGATTGAATGGTCATATGAATTGGAGGCTCAAAAAAAATAAAATTCCGGGCGGGCGGACTACTGTTGGTTTTCATTTTGGTTCAAATCGCGGGTAAAGAAGCATTGTGAAGTAAGTCCAGCTTCCCCCTATTGTCATTTTGATCTGCCGTCAAAGTGTAGACCCTTTACCTATGTGCTAACAAAAAATGTAAATACCGTGTTTGCTGTTTTTGAAAAGGTTCTTAGGCCGTTTTTAATATTTTTATAAGTGGACATACCAGTTTTTCACATTCTTGTAAAAGGTCTAAATTCTTTGTGAACACATCTAGTCAAAAAGCTGATACATAGTTGGACTTGGGCCACAATGCTTCTTCACCCACGACGTGTATATAAGGCCCGGGTACGAGTGATATTTGATGTAAAGTCATGATGTTCTTTTCTATGCGAGGGGTAAATGGCAATGGAATTGAAGTATGTCAAAGAGCAAGAAGGTCGAAGCATCATCATTGATGACGACGGAAATGGTGGTGGATGGTAATGGATCCGTATATTTTTTGCCATGCTGGGAGATGGAGGCTACAATTTATTCCTTTATGGACTGAGGTAGTAAGGCATCTCTAAAAGGTGGCTTAGTAGCTAGAATCCCTATAGCTATATAGATTGATACTTATTCTACGGCTACATATGTTGGGGTCTGTGTGTGCAGTCTGAGTCTAGTCATGTCCTTCTATACGTGTCATGGTTGTTGAGTGATTATATATACAAGATCCTTTGAGGCGAGGAATAGTTATAAAAATATGAAAAGGCATCTCCTGCCCTGCATCATCTCACTCACTTAGTACTTGAATGCACTTTTAAAAAGAGTGCTGAATTTCTCCCCTCTTCAAGAGTTTGTTTGCACGCTCAGTTTTCAAAAGCTGGAGTTGATCACTTTTTAGTTTGACTTCTTCGTCGTCGTCGTCTTTCCCCTTGCCTTGTTCCCATGCCTTGACTTGACTTGAGCTTTGCTTCCCGAGTTCTTGTTTTGAATTGGATGGGATCCCTTTCTTTCCTCTGCCACCCTAATTGGGTTCACAGGGGTGTGCTTAAGCACATTTTAAAATGCTTGTAAAATGTTTGTATTTCATCAGTTGGAAAACATGGCAGCTGGAGATATTTGAAGTCAAAAAAAAATAAAAATAAAAATTCTAGAAGTGTTTCTTAGCGGAATTCGAGAGCGAGTCCGGCTTTAATGTCATTCCAATTATAATATTTATTTAGGTACCTACCTATATGTATTCTTGGAATGCCAATAGATATTAGGATTTTGATTGAAACTACCCAGAGTAGGTCCACCGACCGACCTACCTACCTTATGTGCTTACTTAGTAGGCTCCATCCCTTATTGAGTCAAAGTTGGTTCTATTTATGTACTTACATTTAGTTCATTGCCTGTCCTGACTGTAGTGTTTACAAAGCTTTGACGCAATTGTAAAACATCTGGAACTTGTTTGAGAACTTGACTGTGGCGAAGAATTTTGAAAGGTGTATAAAAATTTCCTGTCAGGGGTTCTTATGTCCTAAATATTTTATAGGCACATTGGCAGTGACGCCTGGCACTTTGATTGTAGATTGTCAAAAAATATCCAAAGGTATAGATAGAATCTGTCCTTTACTACGGAGCTACCATATTTACTCTAATACTAGACGGGTCTCTAATTGGAGGGAGGTCGGTCTCGGTAGATACCTTGACTTACTCTCAGAGTAAGTGCGGTACACAGTTGGTATATGGTAAGGGAATAATAATTGATGGACATGACGGGGCATTGCGTGACTAGATTCGATTGGAATTAAAAACGGGATTTTATTTTTCTCTTGAAAGCGTGTTCAAATACCCGGAAGACAACAAAAGAGGATTGTCAAGAATTGTATTAAGTTGTCAGCCAGCACGTTTTGAAACATAAAGAAAAGTGTCCCAAGATACTTATGGTTATATTACATACTTCAAGTCCACATTTTTTAGTTGCTTCTGACGGTTCAAGGGAAAAAAGGATGAAGGGAAAAAAAATCCAAGGCTGAAAGATTTCATCTTCTCAGTCTTTGTCGTTTCGTGGAATGTTTGTCAGAGAGAAAGAGAGAGAGAGAGAGAGAGAAATCGTGGAAAGCGCGCGATGCAAAATTTATTTTCTCTCAGTTTTCTCTCTGGCTTTGTCTGTCTCTCTCTCTCTCTCTCTCTCTCTGTGCCATGTGTAGACGCTATGTATCTGATTCTCTTTGATGTCAGATATTTCGTCGCTTGCTATTTTTCTTCTCGTCGTGTCCAAAATTTTTGATAGTGGTTACAAGGACTGACACGTTTAGTGATTTCCTAAATAGCTTCTGCGGTTCTCTCATCTGCCACACTCCTCACTGCGCGAGCTTCGGCTTTCATACTTATTCACGCGTCAACATTAGAATGTCTAATAGTGTCATTTTTTTTCTGTGTGGGGCTTTGACATTCAATCCAATTTTTATTTTCTACATTCTATATGTCCTTACAATTTATTACTTATTTTGGGGAAATTTTCGATTGTACATAAAATGGAAAAATTAGAAAAATACTGTTGACGCTATAATATCTGGGGTCTTTCAAATATGATGTCGTAGTTCGTCCGAAACGGTTAAGTTTAAAATACTTTAATACTATTTATTGCACGTTACTAAAACGGAATTTTCGTTTTTTTCCATTGCTGAAAGAAAGAGCTTGCATATGAAGTTGTTCCAGTTTTTGAAACATTCTCGCCACATTAGACTTTTTTGTAAACCTTTTTTTATTCTGAAAAAATGACTTCATATTTAACAGGCCCCCTTTTTAAGATTTTCCATGTTCCATGGAGGAGAACGTTGCGAAAAAAATGTTTTTAAAAGATAAATAGAGATAGAATGTCTTGAACCGAGAACATCACTTCTTAGCTTTAATCTGTAATTGCGTCACAGTCACCGTGCGCTCAAGTTTTTAGCATTGGAACATTGGAAGTTTGTCTCCGTGGAGTTTCCGCTCGTACTGTGCTGTGTGCGGATTAAAAATCCCGGGGAGTTGGTTTTAGTGAAGCTTAAAGGTTGAAAAGTTTTAAGACTGTAATTCAGTTAGGCGTAATTACTCCGTTCGTGGAATACAGTGCGTCGAGTCTGAATGGAGTTACAGTCCTGGTGCATGTGCTCAGCTGAATCATTCTTTGGTTTCATATTGAATTTTTTTGAATGGAGCAGCTGTGGAGATTGAAATGCTCATAAATGATTTTGACTTTGTTTACAGTATAGCTTAACTAGGGAAGCCATATGGCTATGCATACATACCTACGTAGGTATATCTGTCGGTTTGTATCCCTGGGAACCTTTGTGCATGCTTCTATACATATGTCACGTAGTGGTTCGGTATAGTACTAATTGTTAGTATTCATCCCATCTGATCCAAGGATGCTGAGCACTGTAACTTCAGTATGTACGTGATTACGTGGTTTTGATTTCCTTTAGAGTTGAAGCGATGCACGTATCTACCTAGCACATGCTTACAGCTTCATTTTTCTTTGCAAGAGTACCAACCTAGTATCAATTGTATCTAGGCACATACAGAGCTGTATAAACACGCTTTCCTTCAGGAACCATCCAAATATGATGCCGTACAATAAGAGTTGGAAAAAATGTTTTCAAAAAAGGTAAAATATGATAGCCAATTGGAAAAGCGTAAATCATTATATTTAACGCTTCCAAAAAGGGTAAAACAGGATAATTGCACATTCCAAAAAGAGAAGAATTCTACATTTACGCATTTTAAAAAGATAAAAACACCATTATGAGTATACTGCATTTTAAAAGGGCAAAACACATTTCAAAAAGTTATATCTTGTATGACGGCACAATTGGAAGGACCCTTGTATGTCCATAGTTGATAGTGTCTGTGTTGCTGCCAGTAAGGAGGGAGGAAGCTAAACAAAAAAACTCTTGGGATCATTTTCGTGCAGGCATGAAAGTTTGAGATGATGTGAATCAATATAAAAAAAACTGAGAACTTTAAAAGGAAGAAAGGGATAGAAAGTGATTTGAGAGTGACGTATTGCTTAGTTACGACCTACTCAGATGTACAGAATTTCCTGGCACGTCCTTTTGTTTGGAGAAAAGTGAGGGGAAGCGCGCAGTGGAGTTTTTTTTTACTGTTTTCCTGGTTTTGTTGGTGGGCATTGTCAAGTCATGCAGGAAGGAGCAAAAGTGCGATGAGAAGCTCACTCAGACGCGGGCTACAACCACGGCGAGAATGTGAGGGAAAGAGAAAGAGAGAGTGAAAGACGAAGGCTGAGTGACTGAATGAAAGGACGAGTCGGACGAGAGGACGTGAAAACCCGTTTCGGTTCATCTCAGCCGGTTTTTTTTCTCCTGTCTAATGTTGGTGGTATGGTGGGAGAAGTTTCTTACTTAGTCTTTCTGTCTCTGTCTGTCTTCTCTTAGTGTTTTACTCTACTTTTACTTTCTCCATCTCCACGACTTTGTCCCACTGGACTTAACTTGATCATCAAAATGCCAATTTCATGAATTTTTTAAACTGGGAGAAAGACAAAGTGGATGCTATCATTTTCATTTTGTTGGCTCTTCTGTTTACGTGACTTTTTTTTCTACTCTCTCTATCTTCTTGGACGAAAGGCTGCTGTTGGTTTCGGCTTTTACTTTTTTGGCTTTGTCGCTTGGCTTGCAGGACTGTGATTGAAAGTTGACGGAATGTGGGGTTGTAGGGGTGGGGAGGGGGTTTCTTTTGACGTCATAGATACTACCTTTTAAAATGGTAAAATGTCACAGTTTGTACTTTTTTGAAACTTGCATTTTAGAATTGTTTTTTAAACCGCTCATATTGTGTCTCTGCCCTTTTTAAAATGTGGTGTTACAGATTATAGTGTTTTACCTTTTCAGAAAGAACTAAATATCACTATTTATACTTTTCAAAAGGGCAATACCATATTTTACCTTTCAAAGCTATTTTTAACCCAAATCGTATAACCTCATATTTACAAAGTCCCTATGTTCTTCCTAGTCACTGGGGGAAAAAGCAACGGAAAAATCTAGGTAACAACAACCAAGCTACGGTTCATGATGTGTAAAAATAAAAATGGCCATCGACTTCAACTGTAAACTTTAACTGAAACGTAAACGACTGAGAGTTTATATGCAGGTAACTACCTATGGACCTAGTCAAAGTCTGTTCTTCTATTCTCCAAAAACTTTTATTTTTATTTTTGACCTTTGCTTTGTCCACATTGCATTGTACTAATGGCGTGTAGTCAAGTTTATTAAAAGTTTTAAGTCTGAAGTAAAATCTTCCGCTGGCAGTCAAAAACGGTTTAAACACCGTAAAACAATGGAGGATGAGTTAAGGAGTTAACATAGGTGGTGGCAGTGAGACTGTGGTCTGTTACTTTCCTTGATAACGAGACCGAGCAGGAAATGGGTCTTTTAGATATGACGTTTTTATAATGGTATGTTTAGCACATGTTTATGTTTTTCTTTTTTGTGAAAACGTGTAAGTTGCAGTATATTTTTGCAGTTTTGAAAAGTTCTCATCATATTTGACGATTTTAAAAACTTTTCTCTGGCCCAAAGAATATTACGTAATATTTGAAAGGCCCCTGAAAATCGTTTGGGCTTGAGATTGAAACAAGTAGCATGGACCAAGTCATTTTTGGCTTTGAATGCCTGCTACCTACCCAGGTTTTGAACGGCTTGGATGTTGAAAGGCTTTACTTTTATTGTTAGCATCGTCGTACGTCGTATTCTTATTATGAATAGGTAGGCAGAGGGTAATGTCGGTACATTGTCTGTACGTCGGGAACAGAGGAACACATTGTGACACTTTACACATGGCGGATTGTAGATTTAGATTTTATTGTTCCTTAACGACGCTGAATGGCATATTTAGATCGTATCTGTTCTAGTGAGAATTTACACAGTCTTCCGCGAACGACAAGGCCGGAATTTGTGTGGCTATTCTTATCTTTTATCTGTTGTGGCTTCCCTTGTTAAACTTGTTATAGAAGCTATTCAGAGTGTTTGACAACTACTTCCAGTCTTAAATTCACTCTCATATCTTTGTATGCATCTATTGTTCACACATTTACATAGCTAGGAGCGCGGCGCACATGTGTGTGTGTGTGTGTGTGTGTGTGCCTTTTAAATCCCTACCTACCTACCTAGTCAAGTTTTCATGAAAATCATTTTCATTCAAAATTCATTTTTGATTCCTTGTACACACGCGCTTTCACTTGTGAGGGAATTTTGACAGAATTACCGAGACAAAGTGTCATACTTTGGAGCGTAATGACAAATGAATGGCTCGTACCTTTTGGCTTCCCAAAGAAGTCACGACAGCCGGGATGATGCAAAGCACTTGACTTGACGCTCTCTATTTACTATGTGAGGCATGCTGTAGAAATAAAGTTTGACACATGAATTTTGATTTTTTTTTATTGGGAGCCTTTTTTTCTTATATGTATTCTTATTTTTTCACATGCAATGACTTGGAGTGGCGTGGAATTGAAAGGCAAGGAAGGCATAGCGGCACATGATTTTTTTGTGCCTACATGTCAACTATTGCTACTTGCTCTTGTGCATAGTACATACCTACCCAGGTTTAGTTTTTTTGTTGTTGCTTTCACTGTCCTTTTCAACCCTTTTGAGTCAAAGTTGAGGGAAAAAATAAGAAGGGAAAGTAAAGGGAAAAAACCTAGAGAAAGATATTTCCATAATGATAAGTGTTGAAAACACAAATTGAATTGATGCACTTGGAGGTTTTTTTGGTGTTGAGAAAATCTATAAGCCAAGTGAAGTCAAAGTCAAACTCAGCACGAACGGAACGTAACGTAAGGAGGAGGTAAGTAGACGAGAGAGTGAGGGAAAAAAACGTTGAAATTGCATATGGGAGTTACAGCTGGGGCATTGAGACCTCGAGAAATAGCAGGAGCAGATATTTGGAGTGTGCAGTCAAGTGGGCAAAGAATAGAGGGTAATGGAAGAAGTCCAATAAATGATAAGGTGGGATCTCTCTTGTGCGTGTTTGTGTGGCTTTCTGTCGGTCGGTCGGTCTGTTCGTTGTGTGTTGGCTTGTACAGCTGAAGCTTAGAGTCAGCGTTAGAACTACATCCTATGTTACTAGCCACCTACCTACCTAGGAGGGCATGTACAGTCAAGGAGGATTTTGTGGGGTCGAGGGGGTAGACATAGGTCCGTACTTACATAGGTCCCATATAATATATTGTTGTCTGTAGAGGAAAATTGTGTGGTAGCGATATGTGCCTTGTCCTGGGAGCAGGAGGATGGAGACGGAGACAGAAGAGAAAGTGGAGGGCCGGTAGAACTCAAAGAAGTCAGCGAGGCAGGAGAATGAAGGAAGTGGAGGAGAGTTAAGTGTGTCTGCGTACAGCTGGAGGAAAGATAGGGAAAGAAGGAGTGAGAGAAGGTGGCGAAAGTAAACTTTCATTTCCTTAGGCATTTTGCTCAAGAGTGTGGGTGGAAAAGTCGCGGCGGGTCTCTATCGTTTTTTATTTCTTCTTCTTCTTCAGACTGTCGTCTTTTGCCCACTTTATTGGAATACATACATACAACTACCCCACCTACATATACATGTCATTGCTATTCGAAAATGCAATTCACTCTATCTGCGTAGGTACTTTCCCCAAACATTCCAAAATATTTTCTTTCAAAATCGAATACTAATTAATATAATACTTATCCATGTTATTTTCCTTAAAATGTGTGATACACGTTTTCAAACTTTTAAAAGAGAAAGTAGGTACATAGCACCTTTTGATTCTTGTTTTTGTAAAAAGCTTCTAGCTGTTGCTACTTAGAATACAAGACACTCTATCTACCAGCCTACGTACCTGCTTTCCCCAGTCATGCAAAATTTGTTTGTAAACCCTTTTTTAAGGAATGTGCAACACGGTTTGCAAGCTTTCAAGAAGACAGCAGAATTACGTAGCTCTTTTTGATTTTTGTACTTCAGAGAGGCGGTACCTACGAATGTGAATATAAGTATCTATATTCTATATGTGTGTATGCATTACAAAGGGACTTTTTTTTAGAAATTTTGTATTTACATATATATGCCTGCGCT
>JAQFZC010003642.1:0-18222 GCA_034695205.1 Dicyrtoma fusca | reverse complement strand
TAACATAAATACGGATGAGCACTGTTATTTTGTAAAAGTGATGAAAAATAACATTGCTCTAGTTTTGTTTTGAATTGATGCATTGTGAAGGCTAAAGTTTTCTTCACAGTGCCATAAAATGTGTGAGTTTAGAAATTGTCGGATCGTCTGATCGAGAATTTAGAAACTGTATTAGTTAGTGATCTTATACTGGTGACCAGTGGGCTACCCGGTAGTTTAGAGTGATACCCGGTTGGCTGGTGAGTTACCCGGATAATTGAGTAGTGACCCGCTTGAAAGGGAATGAAGATAGAGGGTTGGGGAATGGGACAGGGAGTTGGTATGAGAGTGAATGAGATGGCTGTGACCCATGTCAAACAGGTGACCACAGAGTATGCGGTTTGGGATTGGTTGAGAGGAAAATGATGTGGGACTGAGGTGGTGTTGTGTGGGATGGAGATGAGAGAAGTGAGGTGATGAGAATTTCTGCATTGATAGAGAGAGAGAGATGGTGTGATGTGGGATATGTAGAGGAATAGTGAGGTGATGGAAATTTATGTCTTGGGGAAAATGGGATTCAAAATGGTATAAAAAATAATAAGATGTTGGGGTGGATAAAATGGGCCATGCATAAATGACATGGTTGAGACAGAGACACAGAGAAAAAGTATAAAACAAAATGAATAAAATGGAAAAAATAAAAATAAAATATTTGATTCGAGCTGAGATTGAACCAGCGTACTACTCGTGTATAGTGAGATGCGTATACCAGTGGGCCACTGAGACCCTCTGACGGTAGTCTAGTCGCCAGCATCGAGTCAATCTTATTAGGGACCTACTTAATTGCTGTTATCAAGGCCGCCCAAGTAAATGTGTAAAACGTCACACTTGGCATGATAAGCCACAGTGAGACCATACGAGAAGACTGATTCACATTCCTCAACCAGTTTCACTTATTGTCATTTAACTGCTTTCTGTAAAGTCAAAGTCCAAAGTCCATTTTCCAAATGGTTAGATTTCCCTTTATTTCTCCCAGGCAGGCGACAGTCTTGACCTCAGTCAAAATCGAGGTCGACACACAGTGGTCCTATTTCAATGAGTAGCCCTTGATCCAATTTTAAGGCTGCTTTCCATCCCATGGACGGACACTGGAATGACAGAGCGTATTCTACTGCCACGGTGTTTACAAAAGTGATAACCATTTTTCATGTAATTATGTCAGGCTATCATACTCATGATATCATAAACCCTAATTATTCAAAGCTATGATAACTCTTTATAAAATGGGTACTACAAATGTTTAATTAATTTCCAGAGTACCTATGTAGGTATGTATATAATTACCACCTATACGTATCCGTCCGTCACGTAGCCTACACTATATTTTATATTTTGTGATGACTTCAAATTGAAGTGCCACTGCGGAATGCTAAAATTATTCGTAATTTCATATAATTTACAGTAGTGCTTGTCAAAGTACCTAAGCACCTACAATTCCGAAGAGAAGAGTGAACGAGTAACTCTCAACTATCTGTACCCCAATATGTAATTTTCATTCTTGCTTGAAATCAATTGCTTTGGCCAGGCCTACATATGCTAATGTAGATGGGTGCCCGTAATTTATTTTAATACGATAAATTGACTGAGGAGACCAGGTCGAGATTTATCTTAAAAGTCTCTCAAATTCTAAATTTGTAACGTATGGCAAAGAAATCTCTCTCATTAATCTCGATCCGAATTCCGACTACTTAAGTAAGGTGCTGCACACCAACTACCAGCCAGTTGCAGTGTTTCAAAATCAAAATCAATGAAATTCACTTTAAGTAAACTTTTTTGAGATTGTATTTCCAACCCTTTGCAATCCTAGATTCTAGAATCCTAGCGCTTTATTGTTTGAGCTCTCATCACCTTTTTCAACACAATTTTACTACTAAATGTACCGTAAATCCTCTTTTACTACGCAGATCTCTATTAATACGCGGGTCTCTTACTGTTCGCGGGGGTCCGAAGGTCTGAATGGAATATTGCACGGGTCTCCAATAATACGTCGGCCTCTAACAGTACGCGGATCACCGGAAGTATTTTCAGTGTTCAAGTGTACAGAAATTAGTGTAAACCCAAGTTTGTAGCCACTGAATAGTTTGAATTAAATGACGCATACTTTTAAGTCGCTTAAAGTGTCAAAATTCTTGTTCGTAGCCTGTTTATTCCAGCTAAATTCAGAGTAATAAAACGGCTAGTTTAAATAATACGCGGGTCTCTATTAATGCGCGGGTCTCTAATTGTACGCGAGGGTCCGAGAGGCTGAATGGAATAGTACACGGACGTTCTATTAGAGGATTTACGGTATGTATACGTTTATTCTGTATCTACTGTATGTCCGTATAGAGAGCCTATAAATCAAGGTAAAAGCTAGGAGCTACAAAGGCTTGTGAAAACAGAATCCCTTAACAAAAAAGAAAGTACAAAAACCTCTGCAGAAAAGCTGTAACCATGCGTAAGAATAATAATAATTATAATTACTAGTGATGTGTATCAAGTACACCTTTTGTAATTTAGCTCTAAAAGCTCATAACTGCGTGACATGTATGTGTGTCTTTGTGTGTGTGAGCGTGACCATCAGACAGTAACAATGCCAATGCCATTGCCATTTGCATTACTTCTCGTTGTCAATGCCAATTGCTGATTTCAACACTAAACATCATTCAATGTCATTGTCATTGTCGACGAGAGTGTAGTCAAATTAAAATCACAAGGAATCAGAACAGATCTATACTACCAACTATATGTATACTATGCGTATCTGTAATACACACACACATACACACACACACTGCTTCGTTGTGTGCAAATTGAATGCATATGTGGATCGGTACAAGAATGGTAAAGGTGTCTACAGTCAGCTTATTAATTATGCGTAAGTAATTACAATTTATGGCAAGATTATTGTATGTAAAATGACTCCTTTCTGCCCCTTTTTTTCCGTGATTTTTGTTATACACCTCCAAGCTTATTAAAGTAAGCACACGCTTAACCTTTTTGAAACTGTACTGTATCTAGCACTATGCTTTTTTGCAAGTGTATTTTCTTGTTTTAACCTTTGTGAAATTAAACTATATTTTGATTTTAAAAAAATTGAACTGAACGTTTTAGACATTTGTCAAATTTTTGTCACAACATAACATTTAGCATCAACTCTAAAAACTAATATTAATTCTTCTATTTAAAAACATTTTATTTCTTATATTTCACATCACATTTAACCACTGAAAAGAGATCATTTTTTCTTAGCAGCCCTTGCCGCAGCTTTGGCCTTCTTAGCGTTTTCACGCTTTAATATTACATTAGCGAAGGCAGCTCTTTGGCTAATGGTAGACTGACGTAATGCCTGAGGGTCCACTTAAATAGACGCATGTGCCACGGGTTCTATACAAAATTGGGCAAATAAAAAGAGTATGTAAAACTTTGACAATTTGTAAATCAATATTGCAATTCCGTTGCATAAATTAATATAAATTACCCTTTGGAGGATTTGAGCTCGTCTCGTCTTCATGTCCAATTGTAGTAGTAGAAGTGGCGGCACTCTGGCAGTCTAGCAGATTATTTATACTCTGCTCATGCGCGGGGGCTTCTCGTTGGGCCTGACCCATGGACGGATCTCGATTAGATGCCAGAGAGGGATCAGACGGGAGTGATCCAGTCTCAATGTCATTAATTGGCATTTGGTCGTAAGACATCCTTCTACGGCAACATATCCAGTCCATAATACGTTTTCCACAGTAACGGCATAAGGACATGGTCGCGTCACGGCTGAGAATACATAGAATGAGTCCAACAAATGCAACTAGTACCACGGCAGTTCCGAGCATTGAGGCAGCAACTGTGAATAGATGCAACAATAATACAAAGGTAATTAGACATCATGGTTTCTTTAACCAAAAATTGAATGTACCGTAAATTCTCTATTATTACACGGGTCACCGAAAGTATTTTTAGTGTTTAATTATATCAAAGTTAGTGTCTTTCTAGCGCATTATCTACTAGATCGTTTGAATTAAATGATACATACTTTTACATTACTCGAAAGTGTCAAAAGTTTTGTTTTAACCCGGTTATTTCAACTAAATTGAGCCTAGTAAAACCCGGGTTTCTAATTGTACACAAGGGTCGTAGGGGCTGAATGAAACAGCACACGGGCGTACTATTAGAGAATTTATGGTACATTGTTTTGCATACAAGTGACGATATTCCTATGTACTCCCCTGCACTGTTCCTACATAGTATCGTGGTCACCGTCAAATTTTGGATTTACACAATGTACAAGGATTTAAATGCAATTATTAATATGGCTTAGCTACAGTAAAGCATAACCCACAAAAAAATACCGTGCGCAATGAGCATTGAAAAAACAAGCAAAAACCAAAACAAATTGTACACCTACGGGAGAATGAGAGAGAGCAAAGACCAATTAGAATACACGCCACCAACATGTTAGTGCATATTAGTATTCTACCATCACACTTCCTGAATAATGTATGTACCCACACTCCATTCTACAAACAAATACAAGATTAGGTACATATACATCTAAAACATTTACAACCCACATAGAAGGACATTGGGATCAACTAAAAAAGGCTCCATTTTTTGTGTGCTAACGATTAGATTGACATCTACTCATGTAATGGGCACTTTATTTGTCTTCCATTATATCGTCATGTGCAGCAAAAAATTTGCTCTCCACGTTGTTTCCAAGTAGATATTAGCCGATTACAGATAAAATAGGTTGCACTGTAATCAACACTATAATTACTTCACCTTAAGACTTGCGTACTAAAAACGAAATACGAAAAACAAAAACAATCTCAACATATGTAATAAATGAAGACACCAATCAGTCAATGAAATGTAGCGTGAGCATAGGAAATCAGTATAAATAATACAAGCGTTACCAGCTATTCATTATATCATACATAATTGCTTAAAGAAATGTACGTATTATACATCTGAATGGATAGTCCACACAGCGTACTATTGCTACCGTCAATGTCTAACCTAATTATATCATTACAGCATACAATTAGTCAAGTCCATGGTTTCTTATCAAAAGTTCGCTTTGATCATACTACTCCGTGTAAACCTGCTTTCCCTTTAATTCATGAATGCTTTGGTTGCCTTGGGTGGTTGGGTGATTGTGGATGAATGAATGAAATGAATGAACTGCCCTTCATACAATATATGTCTAACACCATTAGAATACAAACTTACTATTAACTTGCTAGTTAACTCATGCAATTTTGGTCGTATATACTTAGATATAGGCACACACGTAGGTATGTATGTAGGTAGTAAGTGAATTGGAATAAAACTGCGAATAATACAATAAGCCTGTACTAACCCCCTCATTTACTACCTTTACGAGGCACTACATTCGGCAGTACAGGATACATTAGGATTATTTAGAGTATACATTGGCATGTCTAGACTTGTCCACGGTAGTATAGGGTAATGGCCTGGTATAAAATAAGATACATAAGACACAGAATAATGAGAAATTCTCACAACCGAAACTTAAGCGATTTTATATGAATGTACCTAATTGTACTATTTTCCAATATATGGAGATATCACAAGTATTGGCATGGAATACAAAAGGAGGCAGAGAAGTTGCATCACCCTCACTCGCTCATTCATTCATTCATGTGGGATTCTGACTGGGGAAAGGGTGAAGGGAATCTAAATTAAAAAAGCACGTGATTTTTGTGCGTAAGAGAAGCAACCGTACGACTATGAGAGTACCTATATAACAAAAGGCAGAGTGCACTTAATGATTACAGACAAAAGGGTGCTATGTAGTAGGTGCTCTACAGCACCTATAGGTATATGTATATAATTGTACAACAGAATTTGTTTCGTATCGCATACATCACATCCGCGATCCACGTCAACATCGACAGCCGACAGGAAGTTAGACGCTAGTCAACTTTTCATGGCACACATTTCATTCACAGTAACTATCTCAATATGTATGTTATACATAATAAAGATTTTCTACGTTCTCAAGTATACTACCATCCATAATTTACAAGTCACACAGCAGCAGAACATTAGTACATTTACACTTATAATAGGACGTCAAACAAATACTAACAGCACTAACCAGTAGAAAGCTGTTTTGAGAGGGCAAATTAGGGTTTGAGTCGACTTTGATTTTAAAAATGTGAAACCAACAAATTAGACTTTTCCAAAAACGCAGATAGGTAATGACGATTTTGACGTTTTGCAAAGGCGTAAATTAATAAATACCGGTTTTATAAAAGTATTTTGGATTTACTAGGTGCTAATTATAGGCAATGCTACGCGTTGTTTGTTTCCAAACCCTTTCAGTTTGTGCAGACACATACGTTTTAAAATAAATATCGAACAATTCCGAAAAACGAATAAAGTTGAAGCTGCAGTCTTAAGAATAAAATAATACCGGAAATTGTATTTTTGAGCATGACTGTTAGAACTTAAGTTGTATACTACAACACTGCGGCTTTTGGGCTTAGTGCATCCTAAAGCACATCTAAGTAATTTATTTGTTAATAGTGGATTAAAGATACCTAGGTAAGCCTTTGCACTTACGTATACCTACGTACACGTACGAATGTATAGTACTACTATAGCAGCTCATTCACGGGATTAGGCTGGTACACCCACAGCTGGTTATTATTACTTTACTATGGAACAGAAAAAAATTGTGAGCTGTTTCACAGCTGTAAAAAACGGTTCATGTTGATGTTTGGAAATGGTTAAAAAAAAATTATTAGAATGTAAATCAATTACTATTAATATTAGTGACTTTGGCTACTGCTATAATGTACATACCGATGTATCCAAAGTCGTTATTATAGACGACTGGGGCGACGGTGGTCGTGTCCCCTGGGTCGTGACAGGTCCCTCCGGGTTGGACAGTTGCCAGCAAGTCGCTACCAAACTGTGAAGAATCGTCCGTACATAGCCTTTCTCCTTTCCACAGAATCACCCAGACACAGCTCTTAACGCACATCACACAGCTTTGAAATAATTTGCAATCTGAAATTACATGAATTTGTCGATTAGCACAGTAATTACATTTTTTCCGTCCATATCCGTGCATTTTTTAAAAAAGTATTTCTTTGAATTTCGGTGTTGAACTCGCAAAGCGATCCACCATAGCAGTAGTACCTAGTACACTGTTCGCTGTATGTATTGGCTTTATATTCGAATCTAAATTGTTGAGTACATATTCCTTTACTTGTTGACTATCTACCTGTGCATGTAAATGACTTGAGTTATTTCTTATGTAGGCAGTAGTAGTATGATGTGTGTCAAATGGCTGAACAGGGAAAGGATTCGACATTAAAATTTGGTTCTGTAATTAATTACCTACAGAAAAACTATACCTATGCTGCTATAGTGTCACTTGCCTGTGATTTTTGACTTTTTGTGAGTGCCATTGTGCATATTATTAATAAATAAA
The DNA here is from genome assembly GCA_034695205.1 of Dicyrtoma fusca. NCBI lineage: Eukaryota > Metazoa > Arthropoda > Collembola > Symphypleona > Dicyrtomidae > Dicyrtoma > Dicyrtoma fusca. The sequence continues at coordinate 10,739 of JAQFZC010003642.1, read as the reverse complement.
TGCAGCCGTTCCTTCCATTTAAACTTAAAACCATCCAAAGCCGAAGCTTACGATAAAAATAAATGTCAATAATCTTTCAAAGAACTACAAAGTGAGTATATATATATATATATATATATATATATGTAGTCATAGTTTGGCAAGCCAAATACAAACTCAAAAAAATAAATTTTAACCACTTACCCATTGTTTTTGTCCAAGTCCAAGCGATACTTTCTGACAGAGCCACAGGTCACAGTCACAATCACAGTCGTAGCAGTGGTCCTGAAAAAGATTGAAGCCACGAGGCAAAAACTCAGCCGCATCCACGACGGTACGCTGCCGGTTCGCGGTCTCGTCTTTGAGATTTTCGGCAGCCGAAGCCGACAGACGGACCGACGGCAAACAATGTATGCACACTCTACGAAATTCCCACATTACAGTCGCATCATAACAACCAAACCTAACCAAATTAATTCGACCCAGATTCTTTGGCAGAGTGTACGTGTGCAGGGCCGCAATTGTATCTAGACCAGATTAGCTTGCTGTCCTCGGCAAAGCACGTGTCCGGTGATTGGCAGAGAGCCCTTGATTCCCTTGGGGAGCTTGCAACTATGACGTCGTAGATTTAGATGAAGGAGGGGTAACCTATTCGCGACTGGCAGACCATCATACCGGCCTGATGCGGGTATGATGCGATCCAAATAGAAAAAGGACTAATTTTAATGGCATTTGGTAGATTGTACCTACTATTTATGTATTTTGAACACAGTAGTACATACTAAATGATTGACCAAGACACGCTCCATACACTATCTGTGCACTGTATCGTCCCTATAGTTACGTTGTAGATTATCTGTGAAGACAATACAGTTTATTTTTCCTGCTTCTTCTTTGGCGTAGAAATTCGCACGTGTGAGACATGTTAATAAGTTTTATCCAGTCATGTACATTTTATTTTGGTGTACATCCAAATGCATTAAGCTGTTTACGAAACTAACCGGCCGCTTAAGTGTACCTACATGCATATTGTATTTTTATTTTTTACCAATGTAGGTACTTAATATTCTAATGACACTGCATTCGTCTGCCTGTCTCTCTAGCTTGGTTTGGTTTGGATCTCCTTATCAGTATAAAAGTATGTAATAAGAAACGACTTCCAGCACTTCATAAGTCAAACAAAGACTTGTAGGAAATATTTCCCATTAGCCATAGATATAGGTACATATGTATATAGTATATAGCCATACCAAAACCATTGTATAGACTATATATTGTACATCTATACCTACCTACCTACATAGCGTGTGTGAATATTAAAGTGTGTGGTGTAGTGTAGGGCGTCATTTTTACATTAAAATAATTCAGCGTCTGCCTTTTATTTCAGTATATTTCAGTCCTTGTCTTTGTGCACCGCTTGTACACGTATGTATTTACTTTTAGGTATTTACATACTTGAGCACTTATTGTTAGATATTATTCTTTTTTATCTGTGGGAAATGGGTCGACTTAGTACCGATGTAGACACTACACACCATCCTAGTGCAAAGAAGAAGGAAGTTGGCTTCAATAATACATAAAGGTAGTAAACAAAAAAGAGAACCTACTAATAATTTATTTTTTCTCTTTACTATTTTTTCTTCTTCTGTAAATTGGTAAACTCACACGCCTCTTTTTACCATTTGCCTACCTACAGGTAATTTTATTGTAAAGTTGGCTCGTTGACGAACTGGATTTACAATGCGTGCGTAGAACACACGTCTAAACACTCAGTTTATTTACATATAAAAGCATTTAATTTTATATTTTTCGCACTGCGCTGCCGGCAATGCAACACAGTGCATGGTGCTAGACTGGCAAGGCAATGCAGTTGCATATAGGATTATTTTTCGTTTTTCCAACGCGTTCACAAATCATGCATTTTGCAGGTACTATTTCCAGAATTTGTAAGGGGTCTTTTGTGTTTGGTTTCAAAAACACACGAGATTCAAAGACTTTGTGTTTAAAAATAAAAATATCCCACCGACAAACGAGTAGTATCGGTCATTTGAAATTCTAGTTGATTCTCAAGAGACCGACAAACCATGGGCACGTCTAACTACTTTCTAATAAATACTTTGAAAATATGTGGTATAATAACCATGGGCTATACGAGCAATCCTTTCTTTTCATTTATTGCTTCCTGGCTCCTGTATAGCCGTTAAACCGAGAGTATAGTGTTACATGGAACTGAAATATACCTTCTTTTACAGTTCTTGGGTTCATTTTTCTCCATCGTCTTTCGTTGTTGCTTCCTTGTGTGAAATTACACCATAAATAAAACGCAGACGTATTTACAAAGGCATGATCGGATGGATAAAAGGATCCAAAGACGACAAAGAAGGGTATTTTACCTAGAAGGGAACTACTTGTAACCAAAGTATTACGTACCCCTTGGTCTCATTCTTTGACCTTTCATTTCCAAAACTAAAAGGCAAAAGCTGAGCTTAGCATGAGCAAGAGGCAGAGAACCTATTTATCTCATATTGCAGTTGGGTAAGTCTTAAAAGAAAAAATGTGGAAGGGAATGCTTCTGTTCTCGTATTATTATTATTATTACTGATTGAGCTCTTTGTCCTTCAGTTCCTTCAGTTCGAGTTCTTCATACTCAATCCACTTAATTCTATCTAGCTGTATAGGTACTTTCTGTGTGTTAGTTGACCCATGTTATTTAAGTATGTTTTGATTTTTGACTACCCAGTGGCGCATATACGAACAAACAGACTACATACAAACTAATATTATCATTCGTTTCTTGTTGTAATGCGGGGGCCGAGGGTTTGAAAGCACACAGACAGTCACAGTGGCTTTTGTAGATGACCGTGAAAAATAAAACTGTAGAACTTTGAAGGGAAGCCAAACATGTACAAGCCACCAGTACGCTGTGCAAAGTCCCGGACCCTCTGATTTTGGTCTGTATATACTATATGTGTTTGTCTCAGTATAAAGCCAAGATTGTTAGTTCACATCAAATGTCCTTCACTCTCTAGCTGGTTGTTGTCGGTCTTTTAGTTTATTCCTGTGCTTGCCCATTCACTATAGATATGAGTATAGGGGAACGGGCAGTTGTAAAATAAAAGCGAAGGCGGCAGTTTCATTTTCACTCGCTCGTCCCTTAAAAATATTATAAACCATTACACTAAGCAACAAATATTGAGCAAAATAAAAAAGTCGTTTAATTGTCAACACACTGTGCTTTCTATCGATATTCAGTTCCAATTACCAGTATCAAATATTACACAATATGTATACGGCTCTGTCTTTTCCAGACTTTGCCCAGATTTAATTGCTTTTAGTGAGGTTTTTTGATCAAATTACAGTCCCAAGTTGGACATATTTTTTAAACACAAGAACTGAGACGGTGTAGTTAGTGCAGCATTTGTGAAACAGACTTGTCATTACACGTCACCAAATTTTATAATTGACGTGATGTTTATTTGGTGTTGTATCAAAACCGAACTTCTGTGTACTATAATATCTATCGCATAAAAATGCTGGCAGCAGTGAAAACGGACCCTAGAGTTTTTCGAATCCAGCGGCTCGGTCGTCCAGTCTTTATTGTTTCGAATGTTTATTTAACTGGGATCGCATTTCGATCTATATCATCTCTACATTACGTAAGTACCGTTTAAATCAGATTTTACTTTCCAAGTCATTGATGTTATAATTTAAATCTGTCTGGTTAACAGTTGTATCTATCTGTATTCTTTTGTTTTTCTGCACATATTCATGCCTACATACAATTAATAGTGTGACTCATGCTTATGACAAAATTCTAAATAACGGACGTCGACTCAAAATAATTATTTGTTCGAGTCAGTGTGTGTCCAACATTCGATCATCATGCATTTTTTATTTCTTGTCGCCCTAGTGTGTACTGCTGTATATACACAGACAGAGGATTGCATGTCTTGTGTCCGTCAAAGAAAGCAGTTTGGAGTAACAACTGAGAATAAGATTGTGTGTGAGACGAAACAAAATTTTGAAACAAAGCTCATGAAGTTTGTCGCAGTCAGCCCCCGAACTTGTGCTAGAATAGCAGCCAGAATGGATCCAAATACGGGTACGTAAATTATAGTTATAGTTAATTGTTTGTCTAATATTTGGTAGACCATCTCTGTATTAAAGTTTTACATAATTACTTAAATCGGTCTTCACATGTATTGGTAGGCCGTCTATGTAATAAAGTCCATCAAAATTCAATACTTAATGTAAAATAATAGAATGTGTGCCAATCACGCTCGATGCTTATGCAATGAATTATCTCTCTTTTCAATTACTTTCGAGTATGTATATGACAATGTGTAGTAATAATTTTGGCAGTTTTTGAAGACAGTATGTCAGTCATTTCTAGTAATCTGTATTGTACAATCGTTTTTTTTACTTGTTGTTATCTACAGTTCCACTTACTACACTTACACCAAGAAGTACTGCTGATACGACTTCCGTGCCCGTCACTTTACCTACCACTGAGAAAAACACGGTCGAAGCAACAGAAGAAGCTCTTGTTTTGCCAAATACTACTACTTTTTCTGCCATTTTGCCAGGAAATGGGAATATAATTGAGCCAACTTTGAAAGTTATTTTTCCTCAAGATGCAGATAATCCCACTATAGCTACTCTTGATCATGACATCGAGAAGGAAGGCTTTTTGGACCAGATGCTACCTACCCTTCCATCCACTGCGGCAAGTGAAATAATTCAAAAAGGTGAATCATACTCTGATTACTTTTCTATTATATACCTGCATGTGTGTATTATAGTATACAAATGAGCCTTATAGTGCAAGTCTGTACTATGTAAATTACATTTTTAGACTTTTTTAATAAACTAAAAATTATTTTTTTAAATTGCCAGAGACTCCCCTAAATCGCCTGTTGCGGTCAATGTGCAGAACATATGGCCTCGTCCGACAATATCGACAAAAATATGGAAATGATAACTTTCTCACTAAGCGGGTCATTGGGTGGAACGCCAAATCTACAGTTGCCAATTCTACTGACTTGTGCGCTTCACTCGAAGCTGCGAGAAAGCAACGAGTTTACTCTATTGCGGTTAATAATTAATACTTTATCATTTTACCAAATTTTCTTGTTTCAATCAAAACATTTTATTCATTTTTGATTGTGCCTACATTTGAAAATGTAGTTGTAAGCCATACATTCAAATTATTAAGTTTACAAAAATTCAGAATGAGGCAAACCAACAGATGCTGGCTGGGAAAGTATAGCGCCATCCTTGTGCTTCTTTTTAAGGTGGCGTGTGTATTTATAGAATGAAGCAAAGTACTTGGAACAGACGCAGCATCTAAAGTCGTCATCATGCGTGCTGTGATGGCTTTCCATGAGGTCTGCCAAATAATTTGAATGTTTTAATAATATTGTTTAAAATAAAATAAATTATATTTAAAACTAACCTTTAAGGAGAAAAACCTTTTTGCACCTTGTGCACTCAAATTAATATCTCTCTTGACATTGTCTGATATGTCAGCTAGTAGTTAAGAGTTTGTTTTATAATATTATTTGAAATAAAATAAATTATATTTGAAACAAACCTTTAAAGAGAAAAACCCTTTCACACTTTTTACACTCAAATTGATATCTTTCTTGACATCGCCTGGTATGCTCGGCCAGAAGCATGGCGTTCCGAAATGCCTGATGGCATACTGTACAAATAAATGCACCAGTGAGTCCATCACTGCTTTTATTTCCTTTGATTTCGGCAGAGGCAGTTGATTGAAGAGAGTTCCAATTCTCGAAACGTTGGCTTCTACTACCTACAGAAACTTGTACTTTGATTGGGCTTGAACCCTTTTTCGCAGAAGAACTTTTCAACAAATACATTTTCTTAAAAACAGGCAGTGTGTTCAGCTTGTGGTCAAATTGACGACTAATTTTAAAAATGCGTATGATACAGTTTTTTACAAATCCGCCTTTTTACATTATCCAACTTATTACGCTTATACGCACTACTACTTGTAATTAAATGTTGCAATGCTTACCCGGGCAGGAAGTTGCTTGCTGACCAATCCCGACTCTGTGTATCCTACTAATTAATTGCTAGTTTTTATCTGATCAAACTGGTCATTGCAACGACGCATTAATTAGTTAAGTACATAACATGGATTTTAGTTTTGCGAAGTAACTTGTTTTGAGATAAAATCACTCATGAAGCCATTGTTTATGCGTATTTGGGGTCATTAGCATAAGCACGTTCTCGTGGGAAGTACGACCAGAAAACATTTACGCAGCATATTGTAAAAAGCGGATGCATCATTAATGACAGTGGGCACTACAATTCCTTGTTTTAAAAAAGACTTTGAAGTAGGTGTAGCTTAGAACTATTTAACTCGAATGTCTAATGCATATCAAGAATCTGGGTCTACTCTGTAGATTAACATGTACTTTCTGTTTATGAGGCAAGCGCGGAGCAATGTACACACTCCATACACTAATTATGAGATTATGAATGCAAAGGACAAGATGGATTATAGTGTAATAATGCTTTTAACCTTTTCAAAACAAAACTATATCTTGGTTTGCATGTTTTTGAAAAGCTAAATTCTTGTTTAGGTATTTTGAGAAAGTTTATTTCCAGTTTAAACTGTTTTTTAAATATTGGTTTTCAGCTTTGACGTTTTTTGAAAGTGTTAGTTACTGGTTACTGTCAAATGTCTTGAAAATAGGTACTTGTAGAATACATACGTTGGTGTAGCATTTTTTCCATAGGTTCTCGGTTTCGAAAGTTGTTGGTATTCCCGTACTCGACACTGCATGGCTTTTTCGATAGTATAGTATGAAAATGTATAACAAAAGTTTTGTTTTTTGTTTTTAGGCTTGTCATCATTTTAGGGTAGTGTACCTAATTGTTATAGATCTTGTTTTTTGACCCGTCTGTATGCTGTTGTACTTGCTAATATTATTTTTAACTTTATTTTAATGCCGTTCTTAGTTGCTTCTTCCACAGTTTCAACAGCAGTGCCAGGCAGAGACAGTTACCATTAATGGCTAAATTACCGTCGGGACTCTAATAATCGCAAGGGCTCGAATAATCGCCTGGGTTTATTCGGAATATACAGCACTGCATCGGCAGCCCGTTCCATTAGGCTTCATTGTATATAACAATAGTTTTTGCTAATTAAACAATTCCATATTACTTTTAGTTTTGAATGAATGATACTACTTTGTTGGTGTTTCTGTAATATATTATTACGCTGGATTGAAATGAAATGTGTCTGATGGTTATAGTTTTTTTAAATTTCAGTATTTTTTCTAGGTAATTTGAGAGTTACATATTTTTGAATAAATAGAATTTTTAAAACTGCGAGTTGCGTTTTTTGGCTCCACGATTCACAATTCTGGTAGTGATAGTTAATACAATTCTCATCACCTAATGACCCAGACTAGGAAGTTCGATTATTTCTGCAGCTACACTAACTAAATAAGCCAAGTGAGAAAACGAGGAAAAAATGAATTAAAATTGTATTGTTACAGTGATATAGCCATTGAATAAATTGTAGTGATTGTGACCGCGCAGTATTTTTGTGACTGTGGTAGTTTTTACAATACAAACTGCGTTTTTACAAAACTACATATCATAATTTTAAAGCTCTATGCATGGACACATAATAGTTGGGCTCAAATAATTGCTGAGGTTGAGGCTCAACGTCTGGATAATTGCCGCGGTGATAATACGGTCATTTACGATATTTAGAGTGACTTTTAGCTCAAAGCGCATAAATACAGAGAAACGAAATCGGAGATTACCCTGGCAGGTAGAATAAAAAAAAAGAAGTAGAAATTCCACTTTGTCTGCAAATTAAGTAGATGCCTAGTTAGTACTACATTAGTGTGGCCAGACGTACTGGATTTTCCAGAACAGTACTTGTTTTCGACTCGCTGTACTAATAAAATTTTGACTTCAACCAGTACAGTACAAAGTACTGGATTTGATGAAGCGTACTGGAAATGTACTGGTTGTAAAGAAAATTATAAAATTGTTGGCAAAATTTTTAAAACGTCGAAATACCAACAAAAACATTGAACTTCTTACATATTATGCAATTACATTTACATTCTACCCGTACTTGGACCCTTTTAACAATACTCTGGTATTAGCGGTTGCCATTCAATTTCAAGTGACGTGAATGTGAATCCAAACCTCCGGCGCTCCCAGTATACGTGAGCGTACTTCGAGTAGAGGGGGCCCCTGCTCAGTCCGAAAGCTCCTAATCAACAAAGAGAATACCAGGGTACAAATTTTTAGACTGAGGGCAGGAGACCATGGAGCAAAAATTGGAAAATATTTACGGGAAGCAGAGGAAATGTGGCACAAATTCCAAACACTTTTGAGGGGAAGGTGAGGGCAAGCGCGTGCTCGTTTTTCATCAGTGGTAAATGGGAATTGACATAAATAGCTCGGCGGCAGTTGGCGGACCACGCGCTGGGATGCCTGGAAATGACCCCTCCTCATCAAACGTTAACTCAAATCCCCTCCGCTCCACGAAGGGAGGCACAGTTTGTATTGCGTTTAAGGCAAGGGGGGGTAATAATAATAATTTTAAAACAATTTGAGTGCAGGAGAGGGTGAGGGTACTTATTTAAAAACAATACGAGGGAAAGGGAGGGTGAGGACAAAAATTCAAAAAGAATTTGAGGGGAGTGGAAGGTAAAGGCAACTCAGATGCCCATCTTAGGATCACAGTCGTTTGTAGGGCACAGTTAAATTAAATCAATCTTCGAGTACCGGAATTTCAGTTTACGTTACATATAGTGTCACTTAGTTGACCTTTGACATCGGAAAATAAAGGGATACTACATTTAAGACACGTGACCAAAGTCATTACTGCTTTTTAAATATCTATACCAACGTATATATGTATATAGTGTTCAGCTGGTATTGAGACATCTGATTTGAATTTTTGTTTGTGGGACACTAATTGACGAATTTCCCATGTCGTGTTCTTTATAATACTAAAGTACTCAATACTTGTTCTTGCAAAAGTTACTTTTGTTGATAAAAATGCGAACACAAATGATTAATCGAAAATCCTTTATGGAGTTTTTGCTGGTTCGAATTTTTACTTTAAACAATTTTGTGAAGAAATCTGGACTCTGAAAAGCGAAGAGAAAACAGGTGGTAGTGGGTCAAACCGTCGATAAAAGATGGTAGGAACAACAATACAAGCTCGCATAATTACAGTAATTAAGTAGATGCCTAGTTAGTACTACATTGCCATTGCCTCTTACATATCGTCAGAGGGTTCCCGTGGCCCAGTGGTACAACCATCTCACTATACTTGCCTATGGCAAAGGTTCAATCTCGAATCGAATATTTTTTAATTTTCCCTTTTATTCATTTTTTTTTGCACCTTTTTCTCTATCCGTCACCTCGCCTTCTTTACGTCATGCTTCTTCACTATTCTACCCCCCCCCCCCACCTCCACATCTCATTCATTGTTTTTTTTTGTACCGTTCCCTCAAATCTCTATCTATACACAAATCCACATCCCCTCTCTTACCATCCCATTTTTATCCCCTCAAATCAACATCCCATATCATCTCTCTCTCACCCCCCACACCATTATATCTCAACCAATCACAAACCGGGTACTCCGTGGTCACCTCTTTGACCCTGGGTCGCAGCCATCTCATTCACTCACATACCAACTCCCTATCCCATTCCCAACCCTCTATCTTCATTCCCTTTCAAGCGGGTCACTACTCAATTATCCGGGTAACTTCTCAGTCAACCGGGTATCACTCTAAACTACCGGGTAGCCCACTGGTCACCAGTATAAGATCACTAACTTGTATTGTGAAAAGCGGAAGCCTGTAAAAGGAATGAAGATTACAGTTAAGCATGTGAAATATGGATTTCAATATTTGTTAAGCGAATAACGTAAGTAAAACGTATTCAATTTTTTTAAAAAAATGTATACAAATAATTTCATTTAAAGCTGAAGAAAATAAAGAAAAGTTAGGTACACCATATCCTTTAGTTTCTGGCGGTACATAATTATTATTAATTATGCAAGAGCCGCGCATCAACATAAATATTATAGTATATTGGAATAAATCTCATTATAACCAGGTTTTAAACAATGATACTAAACTATTTTATTTACTCAAATTATGTCTACTTTGATAACTACGATAACTTGATTTGTTTTGAAATGCACATCGATGCGATGTCATGAATTAATATTGTTACTTTACTTGGTAGTAGTAGGGGCAGTTTGTTAACACCCTGGTTTCTCATAATTTGCAATACTACAATTAAATTTTAATATCATTGAAGCTTTTTCTCACTTTTTGAATTATCGATTTTCAATTTTTCTTTGGCTTTCATTTTTTATTAAATTCTCTACAGAAACACCTCTGTAACGTTTAATAAAAATAAAACTAAAACCACAAAAAATTTTCTCGTCCGTGCTGAAACTGCTAAAATAAGAGTGTTCAGCTTGAAAGAGTGGAAACTGTGGTAAGTTTAAAATTGGATTGACGGTCGAAATTCGAATACACAGAATACAGAAGTTGAAGTTATTATTTTTATTTTTTTCCTTTAGCAGCTAAAGAAAGTTTTGTAAATCAACTTGTTTTATTATTACTAAAATTAATTAATTGGGCAAAATGTGTGAAGCAAGTATCAGCGTGTGGTTTGTGTGCAGATTGTGCCGAGGCTCCTTTGGACAAGTTGACGCCTTCATTGAGCACAAGAAA
>JAQFZC010003641.1:0-18223 GCA_034695205.1 Dicyrtoma fusca | reverse complement strand
ATGGTCAGGCGGGGGTGTTTTGCGCGTGTAATGAACACCCGCCCTAAAAAGGTAGCAAAATTTAGCAGCTGGGGATCCCCCCCCCCAGAGATAACGGTATTTGGAGGCTATGTTTTGAAAACGGATTTAGTTTTGGAATTTAGCGCCACAAAGTTACTGGCCTGCTGGAGCATGTGTAGCTGCGTGTAAACCAAACTTCTGGTTAACTTTAACCACCGGGTCGAGTAACTTGTATTCTAAACCTGCTGTGCAGGTTACCTTCCAAAATGTTACGCTATGTCTAGTGGGAACCTAATTGTAATTTTGTCTAGTTTAAGCTTTGCCAGCTGTTGAGAACCAAACTTGTTTTGCCAACCTTCAAATTGAAATCTTAACCTAGCTTTACTTTGGTCCTACCCGAACAGTACCCGGAGATTGCTAAAATACATGAGCTTTTGACTAGAAAATTAGTTACAAGTTATTCAACAATTTGCCTACCAACGAAACAAGTAAGTAACGACATTCTTGTGATTGAGTCACTTCAGCGCCATCTACGTTTTGTACAAAAATATACACTAACCAAATTAGAAATTTGCTGCGTCATTTTTATAGTGTACTAATGTACCTATTTAAAATTTTGCAAGATTTACTTTGTGAAGGCGTTACACAATTTTGGAGAAAATAAATATTAGCTTATATGTAGTTTTTCAGCCACTGTTAGCCTTATAGTTAAGGGGTCGTACATAAGTGACGTTAGATGAAATCAGAGAAATATTTTCTACGTACCACGAACTTTCTCAAAATAAGACTGTAGGCGTAATGAATTAAGTTTTGATCCACTAGTACTTAACTAAAAACTTAAATATTACCAACTCACATTCCATTAAAAGTTGTAAACTAAACTTCAACACGGGGTTAAATGAAGGCAAAAAATCATAATGTGACATACCTGCTGAACATTAATATTCAAGTGTAAGTCGATCACAACGCAACGTGGCTGCGTAAGGAAAAAATCACTGTAAAACAAGCGGGGAAGCCTCTTAAAAGTTTAACAAAAAATTATAAAATATAAATAAATTATCTGAAGGAATTTCGTTAAAAAAGTCTGGTATTTGGCTTGGGGCGCAGCAATTCTTGTTAATAATCTTAAGATATTTTTTTAATTTTCAAGTTAATGATTGAAGGAGTTATCCATAAATCACGTGTAAATCGGTTTTAAAATTATTATGGTAATTTTGTAATCAGCAATTTGGCTTCTTGGTCAATCGTTGACTCTGACTCTTCTGGTGCTATTTACACTTTTTTAAAAAGGCCTTTTAAATATATTGGTTTTGAAGACAACTTCTTGAAACTAATCGTGCAATCGAGGGAAGTTAGGAAATGGAAAATATGGAAGTCACAAGCCACACATTAATTCAATGCATCTTTTCAAGCATTATGATGCCGTTAAGTTTTTATTTATTTTGGTCCAGCCGTTAAAATGAATTTACGTTGGGGGGAATCACAAACGTGAGTGAATTTCAAATTTAACTACAGGCTAATTTCCATGTGTGTTCCCACTTTTTTTTTGCAAGTAAAGTGTCACTAGTGATCTTCTGAAAATAATATTTTTAAAATTATTTCACCTTGCCTTGCTTCTTTTTAAACTATCAGCAAGCTCATGCAGGTATATATTTCGTGGTCTAGTTATAATAAATTTTTAGATTTTTAATTTTTTAATTTAAAAAAACTGAAAACTTGAAATCTTTACCTAAGTTTACCTTTGTTCTAAAAGAACAATACCAGATAATTGTTGAAACACATGAGTTGTTTGTTAGGAAATATATTTGTTACACGTAATTATACAAATTGCCTACACACTGAACATCAAAACGTGTTTTTTCAATATGTAATGGGCAACTTCAATGCCATCCACGTTTTGTACAGTTTCAAACCATTTTAAGTGAAAGCAGATAGTGAAGGTTTCTGAATTTTATAAAGTTTTTTTTAAACGTTTTATTACAATTTGTATACTTCTACAAAAAGTGTTCGACTGTATTTTATTCTTTATAGTGTGCTGTTCAGCCTTTGATGTAAACTTAAGGAACGCCTCGTTTTTTGGCGATCAATATTTCCCCATCAGTGGACCAAAACAAACCTGTACAACATGGCAGACACTTGTGGTAGAAAATTGTAAACGGCGCCAAACTGAACCAAATAAAGCATAATTCATCATAAACAAGTAACATTGAGCATACCTTTTTTTCGTTGATGAATCGACATCCACTTTCTAATTTTTTAAAAATCCTATTAGTTTCATGAGAAGGACATTTTTGTTAATTTAGTCTTCAGCCCATGACACAAATTGATCAATTTGGGGTCAAATAAGGACAAAGAATCATAATGTGGCGTACAAGTTGAACAGGGATATTCTTAGCTTTTAGTGCTTACGTCAATCACTCCACGAAGTGACGTAGCAGCTCAAAAATAATTGTTTAAATATTATTAGCTCAAAGAAAGTGGAGTAATCCCATAATGCTTAATTATTTATGAAAGAGCAAAATTTTAAATTGAAAAGAGATCATGTCCCTTTCTCTTTAGTTGGTCTGCCAGTTTTAGTAAGATATTACAATAGTTTAGAGAAACTATTTCATTATTTAAATTGAAGCCTAATAAAAAATAAATATATAAGGATGGTAACTGTTGCAAGTGCATTCAGTAATCATAACGCATTGCTCAATTAGTTTTTGTCCAACAAACCAGTACTGTGTACAACTGTGATAAAATCTGAATGACCCGTTGTCAAAAAATCTCGAGCAGTTTTAAAAATGATTTTTAAAGCGAATTTTATATTCCGGTAAATACATAATGCACTAAAAAGTGTTCTTTTTATATTTTATTTTACATATGTGACGGCATTTTAGTTTGCAAACAATCCAAATGTTAAAGCCTGATTTGAACGCCACTTAAAGAGTACTGAAATTTTATATTGGTCGTGTTAATGGGATAAACTGATTCAGTATGTTTGGGAAGACCGTTGACGAAGTAGTTTTGCAAAAACAAATGCAACGAAACAAATGTTTAAGAGCTCTTGAATCGGCCCAGATAGATTTTCTAATTTATTAAAGAGGCAGTTAAATGGATGCAACAAAATTGCTCTTAATTTAGCAATTATTCCATCGGGCTTTTTATAGGCCATATTACTACGGTGTAGGGGAAACGGTGTATCCATAAATTACCTTTGAATCAGTTATGAAATTTGTGTTGATTATACATACAAACTGAATTGACTTAACTGAAACTGGCAAATCAACCCATTTTTAGGATGTCAATTCAGTTCAGGTTATTAGTTAGTCCTTTATTACGTATACGCTGTCAATCTGAAAACTATGGAGACAAAGAACTTGTTTTCACAGATTTGTGATACACGTAGTTCATGATTTTACTTGGATATCATTTTCATTATTTCTTTAAACAAGTGAGGCTAAAAGTACTCCGAGTGGCACTTTATCAGGGGCAAACAGTTTTCTCTGCGAACATTGCTTCTTTCGATATGTCTTGTTGCAAGGAGCCACAATTTCAAGTAAACCACAATGAGAAGCCTTTACCCGAGCTGTAGCGATACTATAGAAAATACAATAGCAAATACTACTAGATGATCCAAATCGCGCGTTGCAGTTTTGTTAAATACAGCGCTAGGCGCTAGGGTTGTTACTGTGGGACAGAATCGGGTATGAAAGTGGAACTGCATTTTTCACACAATCCTTAATTTACTTGATTTACGGGTAGTTTTCAGTTAATGTTTACATACTTACAAAGTCCTAGTTAAATATCCTGAACTCGGGTATTTAATATTCTTACATATTTTTGAAGAAATACGGATTACCGTGCATCTAAAAAGTCGACCGATGGCGGGCCTGAATACGGTCCCTGAACTAGTTGCTTAACATATTTGCAACTGGTAAACCATGAAGTTGTGTAGTACTAGCAATTCACACATTTAAAAAGGTGTCAAAATAGAAACCAACACTTTCGAAAAGGTGCTTAACGAAATTAGCACTTTCAAAAAGGTCGGAACCAGAAATCGACTCTTTCGAAAAGGTACTAAACTAGAAATTAGCACTTTCAAGAAGGTCAAAACTAAAAACCGACGTTTTCTAAAAGTTGGAAAACTAGATATATTGCTGTTTCGAAAAGGTTAAAACTGTAGGTACTGCTTTCAGTTTGGGTCTGTAGATCGAACGCGTGTAGATGTTTCATTTTTTCATTGGTTCACGGTTACAGGTCTCAATACTGCGAAGTAGTCAAATCAATATTTTTTAAAACTATGTCACTACAGAACCAATTTAAAATTGAAACATCTACAAGACCCAAACTAAAAACAGTATCAAAAATTACCAGCAACTATTTCAGGCCCACCCGTCGGCCGACTTTTTAGATGCCTGAGGATTACTAATATAAACACCTGACAACTTACAGATACGAATACCGATACGAATGATGCCTTTTTTAAAATATGAATACCGATACAAATACGAATGGCACCAAAACTTGAACAAAATACTGATGCCGACGCCCAGCCCTGCACGGAAGACATGGCTTCGACTTGGTGGTTCGAGCTGGTTGTTTCGACTGCATGGTTTCAAGTTCGTGGTTCGAGTTTGTGGTTTTTGGTTCAGCATTTCTTGTGATTCCAGTTTACCTAAAGATAATATTTTAATTTTCAAAAAAGGTTACCTTGGTTCTACCGAAACAATACCAAGAGAATGATAAAACACATGAGATTTGGACTAGGAAATGGGTAAAGTTATTCAACAACTTGCTTACACATGGAGCGAGTAAGGATGTTCTTGTGAATGAGCCACTTCAACGCCATCTAAGTTATATACAAAATTGTACAGAATAGAGCAAGGTAGTTTCCAGCTATTAATTTCCCACGATACACTGTTTGAAGATGCTACAGCTGTTTTGAAGAAAGTAAATGTTAGGTTTTTGTTATTCACCAAGTATTAACCCTATAGATAACGGACCGCGCAAAAGTTACGGTAGATGAAATCCGGGAAATATTTTCCACGTACTACGAACGTTTTCAAAAAAAGACTGTGGGTGTACTGAATTAATTTGTAGGACTTTCCCTTCATTTTACTGCATGCTGGGCCATTAGGGTGTATAGGAAATTTAGCAAGTTCAACGTCAATTACATTATGGTACGAGACGTTGGTTTAAACGTCGAAGCTCGTAATCCTACACGCCCGCAGTAGGTTCCTGAGTTAACGGGGAATAAATTTGTAATAACAAGAACGATGTTGAGGAACGATTGGTAAAGAAAGATATAAAGATTTAAGAAAGGCAAAGCTTGAGATTTTGATAGGGTGGAAGTAATTTGTGTAAAGCCCCCATTCTTAAGGCTCTACTATACCAGCAAATTAATAAAATTAACTATAAACTTTCGGCGAAACTTAGCCAAACATTAGAAATAAACGATTAGCGGCGTCGAACCTGTACATCACAGTTCCGTGCAATCTTAATTCTGCATCACCTCTACCCATATACTAATTTCCGTTTTGGGCCCTACAATAATACTCTTATGGTCGTATGCCAAATAATTAGCATCGTTATAAGGGAATGTTTCTGCTATAAGTGTCGAAAACAACTCTAAAAATTGTTTATTTCAACCGAAACTAAAGAAAAATGTAAGTTTAATAGATTACGCAGTTCGAGTTACAGATTTGTTGTGTTTAATAAAACAGTTCCAGTTTATGCCAAGGTTCTTTGACTAAAAATATTACAAAAATGTGGTTTGGAACTTCAAGAGAATTCACACTTGTAATTTTACAAAATGTTATTTTGTAACCATCTCATTTCAACGTCACCTGAGATTAATTACAATTTAACATTTTCGTGCAAAGTTGTTTCCAAAATCCGGTATCAGTTATATTTAGAATTTTTTACAGGTTTTAAGAATCAAGAAAGTGATAGGTATGGGTGCACAATGCATTTTTTAGTGACGCAACTTGGTCAATTTAAATGGAGAATTATGTAAATGACTTTTGAATGACATTTTTACGATTTTTATATCCTCCAATGGACAACGTATTGCTTAATACCTTGAATGCAAAATGCGCTTCTTGCGCGCAATATACGGTGTAGTTTTCAAAATTTTACTTTAAATTCGAGTGTAAAACCACGTTTTGCACTTTTTAAATGGCCATAAAACCACGTGTTGCCCTATTCAAAATTTTGTAAAACGAGATGGTGCGCTTTTTAAAAATGCATGAAATCGCGTTTTGCACTTTTTAAAAGGCCAAAAAACCGCGTTTTGCACTATTCAAGTATGTAAAACCACATAAAGCTACGTTTTGCACTAGTCAAAAATGTGTAAAACCACGTTTTGATCTTTTTAAAAGGCCATAAAGCCACGTTTTGCACTATTCAAAATTGTGTAAAACCACGTTTTGATCTTTTTAAAAGGCCAACAGTCGCAATTTGCACTATTCAAAAGTGTGTAAAACCACGTTTCGATCTTTTTAAAAGGCCATAAAGCCGCATTTTCACTATTTAAAAGTGCGTAAAACCACGTTTTTATCTTTTTAAAAGGCCATAAAGCCACGTTTTACACTATTCAAAAGTGTGTAAAACGAGACGGTGCGCTTTTTAAAAATGCATGTAACCGCGTTTCGCGCTTTTAAAAAATGTTAAATACTACGTTTTGAACTTGCTTAAAATGTGCAAACAAGTGCTTTGCAATTTTGGGAAAACTGTTGGATGCAGGACGCATTTCTACAGTGGCTTAACTTGGTCAGAAAAATAGAAAATCAGTTAAATAAATTTTGTATAAAATGATTCAGTTTGCTTTTCATTTGCAAAACAACTATAATTTAATTATTTAATTAAACTAGCCTTATTTAAAAAGTTAGCAACATTCAACAAAGCTACCACATTTTCAACCACAATATACCAATAAGAATTAACGTGGTTGCTGATAGTAAGTTAGTTTTTTTAATTGCTTCAAAAACTTCAATGAAGTTTCGAAAATAATATGAACGGCGTTTCCATCGCGCAGTCAGAAATTGACAATATTAATTTATTTTTCACAAAGAGCAGTTTATCCGACTTTCCAGTTTTTCATAAACAACACATGATTAATTGGACGGATTTAACAACGTCTATAAACTTTTAAACATCTTTAAAACCCGAGGCTGCGAAGCTAAATTTATCTTTACCACGTGTTTTAACTGAATTTTAAAATTAAATATAAACTGCGTTTAAATTATGGAGTAACTTGGTTAAATAAAATGGAAATGTATTTACGTCACTTTGGCAATATTTTATAAAAACGTCTTGCATCATTTGAAAACAAATGGAAGGGTCCATTTGTCAAGTTTCTGAACACTTTGTGTGGTTCAAATGAATTCTACTATATAATATAATGACGTTTCCTGCGTTTTTAGTTTTGCTTGTGCTTTTCCTAATTGTTTACTTTCCATGGAATAGAAACTAGCCATTTACTAACCGGATTTTAAACTTTGTTCGTTCAAGGTTTTCCTTAATATTTTTTTACGCATTTATAAAACGGTAGAAACATAGTTTTACTCACAATCAGAGGTTTTATTATTTGATCATTAAGAAAAAGTTAGTTTCTAGTTTTGACACTTTTAAAAGCACACTTAAAACTAAATTAATTTTAATGCCGGGTAAACTAAGCTATGATTGTATATTTACTTGTTCTGTAGATGGTTTTCAGGGCTGCATCATTATGAAGATTAACTACAAAGTAGCTTTAAATTCGTAACGAAATCCATCGAGAAGAAAGCCCTGAAACCGTCCACATTTAGTTTTTAATTTGTTTAAGTGAAGTTATGTAGCGATCGCCACCAAAATGCTTGTAATGTAGCACTCATGCTATTTATTACCTTCTCATATTCTACATTGCTACATTAAATGGAAAACAAGGGAGTTATTCATACATTACGTGTAATAAAGTGCGTGTTTTTAAGAAAACCAGTAGTTAAAATCAGACAAGTAGGTTTGTTCTTTAAATCATTTTCGTTTTTTTATTTTATTTCACTCATTTCATAAATGTAGTTCCTTATCTAGTTTTTTAGTGTTCTTGATGTACTAATTATTCAACTATTCTTTTTTATTACAAATATGTAAGTGTCACCTTGTCTAACAAACAAATCCGAACCGCGTCAAAGATTAAAACTAAGATATTATATGTTGAAAAAGTAAACCAAAGTAAACAAAAATACATAAATGAAATAACGGATTATCTCTTCTTCAACTATTTTATTTTGCAGACAATTCTGGTGAAAAAATAGAAACGGCGCCAAAGTGAAACAACGAATGCATAATTCATTACAAAATGGGCAATAATGCAAATCGTCTATACTATATATGTTTTGCGTTTTTCAAGGTAATACTGAAGAAGCTAAGTCTGAGTGAAACAGTACCCATGCTAAGTTTTTACAAAACTGAGACAATGGTGAATATTTTGAGACGGATGGAGCATTTTTAGGAGCGATATAGAAAAGACTATAAGGCGTTAAATTAAATTAAAAACATATATTTCGTTTACGAAATAAAAAACAAATTTGACTAATTTCATGTATTTTACAGCGGGAAACTTATTGAACTGAACTTAAATAAAGGGTCAAACGAAGACGACAAAGAGCCACATTGCATTGAGGCGTACAAACTGAAAAAGAATAATATTACATTTTAAAATTGATAAGATTATAAAATACACATAATTGTACAAAATTCCACAATACAGATTCTGGCTCTTATTAAGACTATATGTACAATTTCACAAGTTATACTGTTCCAAGGCGTTACAGATGTTTTTGAGAAAATCAAAACGTTACTTTATTGCTATTCACTAAGTGTTTACCCTATAGTTTAGGGGCCGTGCATATGTTACGTTAGGTGAAATCGGGGAAATATTTTCTATTTACTACGAACGTTCTCAAAATAAGACTGTGGGTGTAATGAGTACTTTCCTCTCGCTTTACTAGATGCTGGCCTATTAATATGTAAACACAAATTCAGCTGTTTATAGTTCCTAATATGCTTTGCCCTTTATGGAGACAAAATTACAATTAAACGATTAGTGGCAAACTTTACATCAAAATTCCATGCATTCTTTCTGCATCAGCTCTTCCTACTAATTTCCATTTCGGCCCTAGAATAAATACTCTAATGCCAAATAAGCAGCATCCTTCTAAGGGAACGTTTCTGCTACAAGTGTCATAAATAACTTAAGACATTGTCAAGTCAGAATATCATGGGAAATTAAAACCTGAGTAATATTCAGTGATTACGTAAAACAAAAAGAATTTATTGTACTGATGGAACCGAAATTAGGAAATCGACCCATTTTTAGCAAATCAATTCGGTTCAGCTTAATAGCCAGCCAACTCACTAATTTACTGCTTGTTCTAATTTCAAATCCATTACAACGTACTACCTTCATAGAAGAGTTGAAAATTATTATCAAAATATGAACAAACTGCGTATAAGTTTACATTTAGTTCCAGGTTTGAGAAACGATTCTACAATACAAACGAGCATTATTCTTGATTCCAGCGCTTAAACATGTACTAATTATACTTGCCCTTATAAAATGGATGTCACCAGTTTCTAAAAATAAAACAAATATTGGATACTGGACGCATTTCTGTAGTGGCTTTACTTAGACAGAAAAAACGAGAATCAATTAAATGCCTTTTGAATGAACGTAGTGCTTCTGCTGTTAACGTTTGCAAAACAACTCAATTTATCATAATTTAATCCAACTAACTATACTTAAAAAGTTTGTGAAATTCCAATAGCTTCCACATTTTCAAATACAGTGCAGGTAGGCCAATAAAAATTATTGCGCGGTTGCTGAATATACGTTGAATTCTTGCTTTGAAATAAAGTAAGGAAAATATTACGAATGGTGTTTCTATTACACAAAGGCAGAAATTGACAATATTTATTTATTTATCACAAACAGTAGTTTATCCGACTTTACATTTTTTCTGAAACAATACATGGTTAATTTGACGGATTTACAAACGTGCATTTATGTTTAAACATCTTTAAAACCCAAGGTTTAGGGGCGATTCTTTTCCACAGGCTTTAACTTAAAAATTGTTTTACTAGAAGCAAAGTGTACCAAGTCCATCATTCTAATTACAATCAATTACCACAGATAATACTAATCACATTTTCTAAATAGAAAAATCTGCAGAATCGTACAAAACGCAGTTGCACATATTTTGTACTAAAGGTGCAAAATCGTTTTTCCACAATTTTTAAAACGATGCAAAACACACTTTTGCCATTTTTAGAACTCAACAAACAAAACAGTTGCACAGAAAACATTCAACGCTGTCCAACGTTTGAACTCAATCCAGAAATTTTAAAATATTATATAGTAGATGGTTGTGTTTCTTTAAAACAATGTTGTTTGAAATATTCCGCCTTTCCCGTATGTCAAGTTTCACGCAACCTATATTTTCTGAAAGGTTAAAAGTGGCACCTTTTGTGGAAACGGCGTTCATGCTAACGCTATTTTGTCCATAAATCTTTTTCCCAAAATTTAAAGAGGCGCGAATAAATTACACGCGAAGAAGTCAGAGAAAAAGATGTCTACTAAACAAACAGAATGTATTCAGAGTTTTTGTGTCAGGGTAATTTAAGTTTATTTTTAGACCTCTTCTTTATTTGAACTACGTACTGACGGACGTTATTTGTGTGTAGACCCCCGTTGTTACAAAATACATCCAACATAAATGGTTATAATAGTATATGCTGATACAAGATGTTTCAGGAAATATATACAAAATTACCAATTTACTGGCTTTAACTTGGTAAAGGGTTTTAGCTGTGATTTTTCGAAATTTAATTTGTAATGATTTTAGCTTTCCGTATAACCACTTAATTAAACTATAAATTAAAAATTGCCAGTTTTTGTATAGCAAAAATAAAGTGGCGTTGAAGTGCTACATTGAAATTTCATGTTTAATTACAGAATTTCTATAATATTAGGAAAGTTTATAATGTTGGGCATTTAGACTGCAACGTAATAAAAAGCGTACACAAGTGAAGGATAGAATACAGAAACGTGTAAGCGGCATATAAAATCAATGCATAATTAGTTTGTACTAGTGTTCAATTGAAAAAAAAAACATATTTCGTTTAAGAAATAAAAAACAAATACAACTAATTTCAAGCATTTTACAGCAGAAAAGTTCACAAACATAACTTCAATACAGTGTCAAACAGACTAAGAACCAAAATGTGGCGTACAAGCTTCACGCTTAAAAGTATGACAACTAAATGTTAATTTGAGGTGAAATATAGACAAAGAATCATAATGTGGCGTACAAATGAGCTTCTAAAAACAATATTTTTTAAATTATTCCACTTTTCTTTTATTTAAACTATCCGAAAGCACATGCAGGTATATACATATGCATATTTCCATATTTCGTGGTGTCAGCGAACCTGTCTGACTAGCACGCAGCGAGAATATAATTCCTGTACAGTGCAACTGTACATCCGTGTACACACTCCAAATCAGTATTCAAGAACTCGTTTTACACATTTTTAAACTTTGTGTAAAAGGATGTTTTCCACCTCTTTAGCATAGAAACGCGTTTGGCAAAATTATTCTAACTTTTAAATGCCATTATGCAGTTGCATAACTTTTGCGGTTTAAAAACTGTGGACCGTAAAAAGCGTTTAGAAAAGGCGTTGTTATGGCGTTTTTTCGAAAAACACGGCTAATTGGTACACAATCTGTCGAATAGTCCCAAAATGGACCAATTTTTGACGTTTTTCACGTTTTGTAGTGAACTACGTTTTCATTTTGCAGCAGATGTTAGAGATAATAGTCTCATTCGAAGTGTCATGAAAAACGGAGGGGACAACTGAAGTTGGGTTTTGGAAAAGATCCGTATAAATTTAAGAAAGCAAAAATTTTGGGCAAAACTGTGCATTCCGAGGGAGACTTTGACAAGGAACTCAACCAGGTTTTAACCTAATCGGTACCTTTTGGTCTCATTCGAAGCGCAATTGATAAAGAGGTAAAGTCTAGTTTTGACTGGCTTTTTGAAAAGGTTGCTTTCTTAGTTTTACACGTTTTTCCAAATGTTAAATTCTAGCCTTGATGATCTTTTTTAAAGGGTTTATTTCTAATTTTATACCTATTTAAAACTGTTGTCTTTTTTTGTTTTTTTTTACACATTTTAAAAAATGTTGAATTTTCGAGTTTTAAAGACCTTTTAAAAGAACTGAATTATAGTTTTACGCCTTTATGTACATGCTGTGCTTTACTTAGTTTTATACTTTTTGAAAATATTGATTCCCAATTTTGCACTTTTTTTGAAAATGTTAAATTCTAGTTGTTGGTCATCTTTTTGAAAGCGTCGATTTGTAATTTTACACGCTTTTGAACTTGTCCTATTTTTTTTAGTTCTACATCTATTTCAAAACGTTGAATTCCAGTTTTAGAGTCTTTTTAAATGAGCTGTATTTTAGTTTTACACCTTTTTGAAAAGGGTGTTTTACAGTTTTGAGTAATATGACATTGTTAATTAGGCAGTCTCAGTGCTAAACAACTTTATAGTTTTCCAGTTCCCACGAGGTTAACCCGTTCGAGACTGAGAAACCATGAAATGGGTGCTTTACGAACAAGTGTATATTCTACTTTACTTGTTTCAGGACCGTCGAAACTAGAAATTAACAATTTAAAAAAAGTAAAACACGGAATTCGAGTTTTCAAAAAGCTGGTAAACTGTACGCTTACACTTTCTAAAATGTTAGAATATTAAATCATCACGGCATTGAACTTATGCGTTTTTGAAAAACACATAAATCATGTTTTTTTTCAATTTTTAAAAAAATTTCAAGGTTTAAATTAAAATGAGTTAATTCTTTTAGAAGTAACATTTCCTGTCGTCAATTATGCCATTTAAGTCATTTCTCCTTAAACTTTTAAAAAATCCCGGTTTGCTGAAAGTGGTAGTTTATTGATTTTTTTATTTTATTTTAGTTTTTAGCAATTTGCGCAGAGCCCCTAACGCATAAGGTTAATGTGAATAGAATGCACAATTGCACATTTACCCAATGCTTTGGTTTATTTTAAAGGATGTAAGTAGTTCATTTCACACGTTTTAAAACAGCTATAGTTTAATAGTTTTACCTTTGTAAAATCACGTTGATAAGAAATTTTGCACCTCACCAAAAATGTGTAAATAGAAATAGTATATGCTAACTAAAATCGCATAAGTATGCAAAATCTGGACCGTTTAAATCAGTGCGCAACTTGGTCAAATAGAATTGAGATTTAAGCACCATAAATACAAAATACTGTTTACTAATTAAATCGTAAGTAATTTTTAAAATGCGAGTAGTTAATAAGTGGCTCCAATGATTATTATTCCTGCACAAGGTGAATAATATTTTTTACAGAATTTTTTTAAACTATGTAAAACGCCCTTTTTCCATTTTTAGAACTGACCATACAAAACGGTCGCACAAAATGAATTGAAAATTTTCAACGCATGCACAACAAATGCAACTGATTTCAAGCATTTTACAGCGGAAGACTTTGCGAACTAAACCTCAATAAAGAGTCAAAAGAATACAAAGAACCACAATGTGGCGTTCAAGCTAATCAAGAATAATTTTAGATTTTATTGTGCAAGTCGATCACTCGACCATCAAGGTAGCAGCTCAAAAATTATGGTGGGAATAAAATTACCCAACGGCAGGAGGAGTATAGCCCCAATAGGAAGCAAGATTAAATCCAATTTGGTTCATTTTTCCCCGCTGATGAGTCTAACATTTGTTTTCCCATTTTTTAAAAATCTTTGTATTTGAGGGTATCTGAATTTTCTCAATATTCAACAGACTAAACTAGCTTCTAGATTTTGAAAAGTACAAATCTTGCTGCTATAAAAGAGTTTGGAAAAAACCTTGTGGTACTTGGAAGTTCAACGCATACATGCATAAAAAATTACGAAAATTGTTGTCTTTCATAAACATGTTCAGGCGGAGGCATAGCATTTCTTGTTATTTCAATTAATCTGACGATATTTTTTAATTTTCAAAAAACGCAACCTTTAAATTTAAATCTTATCCAAGGTTTGCCTAGGTTCTACCCGAACAATACCTAGAGATTGATGAAACATGAGATTTTGACTAGGTAATGGGTAACGTTATTCCACAATTTGCTTACAAACGAAACAAGTAAGGATATGCTTGTGATTGAGCCACTTCAACGCCTTCTAAGTTATACACAAAATTGTACACAGGAGATAAAAACAGATTCAGTCATCTTGTTAAGGGTATAGTAGTAATAGTAGATGCCCTGGGGACGTTTCCCATTGGCCCATTTATTCAGTTAGTTCGTGATTACAATTCTTAAATTTATGCATATAGGAGAAACCACTTGAACTTCTAACATCCGAAAAGTTGAGGCAAAAAAAAGTAAATATATCCTCGACCATCTCAGACGGCTTATAGCTGTCAATCTTTGATCAAGCATTCACGCAGGCACCTCCGCTGGCTAGTGAGCCTATTCACTGGACACGGGGGCTTGCGGAAGCATAAATTCAAACTGGGACTAGTTGACTCTCCACTGTGTATCTGTAGTGAGGAGGACGAAACCCCCATTCATTTTCTTGCTAGGTGCCCCAGGTTTATTTTCACTCGGAATCTGTATCTAGGTGCATGTATCCTTACGCTTAGCATGTTAGGACAAACCAATGCGGGCGAGTTGCTAGCATTCTCATATGCTACGGGCTACCTCGCTGGCCAAGAATAAATATTGGAGTTGGGAAGTCCGCAATAGGCCTCACGGCCTTGGCGGTATTCGGGTATCATTCTTGATATCTCGGAGCCCTTTAACAATAATACTAATAAATTTCAGACGGCTAGACTATGACAGCTGGTGCGAATTATCTCAAAAAGGCCAGGGCGTAATTCAATTCCAAGAATGTCCTCAAGCTAATAGATGGATGCACTCTAAAAATGGGCTTACTTCTTCTGAATGGATAACTTGTATAAAAATGGTGGAAAACGTATTACCAGTTAAAGCAATACCTAGACCAGACCTTGGAGGTGACCTCTTATGCCGTCATGGTTGTAGAGAGAAAGAAACCTTAGGACACATTTTTGGAAAATGTCACAGGGGAGAGCTGTTGCGTAATAACCGCCATCATGCTGTAAGACGTTTGATTGCCGACGTTTGCTACAAAAAAGTAGGTTGGAAAGTCCTTCAAGAAGTGGAATGCAGCGCAATTAATACTACTACAAATCAAGATGTGTTGAACCCTGGATCTGTGTTGGATCAGAATTCGCTTGCAGCACGCAGGTACTCATGAAGGCGAGTGGACATCATGGCTTATAATCTGTGCACTAAAAAGGGTCTCATTCTGGATCCAACTGTTCGGATGGAGCAAGATACAACCCAATCGGAAAGTGTTCACCTCGAGAAAAAAGCAATTTATGATCCTTGCGTACCATATTTTAAGGATAAATTGGGACTAGAGGAGATCAAGGTTATTGGGCTATACATTGGGGCAAGAGGTACCATTACAAAATACTTCCTTGACTTTATGAAGGATCAGGGAATTCCTCTGTCGCTGCTGATTGAAGATATCGTGACGACAGTGTTTAAGAAATCAGCACAAATATGCATTCACCGTTTGTATTTGAGTACACCGAGCATTTAGCTGCGCTCTTTAGCATTAATTTATAACCTATGTTGCAAATATAAACTTTGTTGAAAGCAAATTCTGATACGTATACTGAGTCCGTTGGGCCATCCTCGTTGGAGGACAGTGATGGCTTTGTTTTGCTAATAAACATCGTCGTTCTCTCTACATAAGTAAATATGTTCTGCTTTGTTGATTACATATTCTGTTGGCTGCCGTATTGACTAACATTTTTACATTCTATTTAAATCGTCATATGATTATTGGCTGTTAGTGTATTACATATATGTGTCTATAAGTATTTAATTACTAGTTAACGGTATAGCTTAGGCTGACATAATTGTAGATGATATAAATTTTTTTTAATTCCAGAACATTCAGCATAATTTTTAAATTATGGCTACACCAGTTTATATTACATGCATTATTACTTTGTCGTTTGCGTTGCAGATTTCGGTTACCTTGCATTTTAAATTGTCATAAAATGTAAGCATGTAATTATTACAGAAATTGTTTTACAAATCGAAGACATATTAATTCACTATTTTAGTTATGAACTAACATTTCTGTCACAGTTAGCACAATTTGTTTTATACATGGATGCATTGTATCCAACTATTATACGTCGGCCGCTTAATATAATTGTTTGATTTGCAGTATTTGCACGTTCCAGAGTTTTGCAGGGTGATCAAGAAGATTATAATGAACAAATAATTGTTTTTTCTAATATTACTTACAGTGTCCTCTTAAAGTTTTGTTTTTGTTTGAGTTTGAGCAGCATTTAGTAATTGAATAGCAGTTATTTCGTAGAAATACAACTTACAGAAGTAATTAGGTGTCCAAAGGGAAAAGAGATAATTTTGCTATGTTTATGTATCTAAGCGTTTGATAAAGTTGAAATCACTTCCACATGTGTATGTCACTTTCTGAATGTTTAACATGGTAATAAGCACAGTCTCCTTAATTTGAGCTTTTAAACCTGGAAAGCGATGCTTTAGTTCTTGAAATTTTATCACTGGCTGCCTATGTATTCGTTTTTGCATTATCGTTCAAAAATTTTCAATGTATATCCGGTTGGTGTTCGCGCAAAAACGAAGAGTTGATTTTCTTGCCCAGATTTTTGGTTTGGTGTTGCTTTTGACTAGTTCCAACAAAATTGGTCGCTCTCTGTCGTATTGATACAATCCAATTTGCTTTGCTTCCTCGTACGTAAAATGATGTATATCCGTTTTATTCATTAAGTTGAGAATTTTGGCGTGTAAACTGTCAGCTTTTTCTCCCGCCTAGTCTTTGACACCATGTATAACCATAAGTTTGGCATTATGTTTTCTCTGTTCATATTCAGATTTTCCAGTGTCTGTGAGACAAGATCAATTTTTGATGGGGTTTGTTCAGAAAAGGTAGTTTTTATTTTCGGTAGTTTTGGGCATTTTTCTAGTTTTTGTACTCTTTTCTCAATGTTAGCCGTCATCTTTGTGTTTTGTTTTGCTTTATATTGCTGTTTTTGATTTTTAATTCGGCCGTGGATAGTCGTTCATACAATGGCTTGATCACATCAAAAGCTTGTTTTTTCAATTTAATAAGCATTTTCGCCATTATTAATATAAATTTTAGAATTAGCTGGATTGTGAGCATCGCGCCTTGCTTTATCGCTATTATTTCCGTCTGCGCACCCTGTATATCTTTCTTAAACTCATTAAACTTGTCGAAAATGTATTCCGTAAAGCCTTTTATGGCACACATAGTCCGTATCTAATCTGTAGTATACCCCTCGTAGTCGTCAAAACTAGATTCTGACATACTGCTCAAGGATATAACTGTGGAATTTGTTTAACTAGCTATAGTTTCTACATATTAGAGTATACACTTTTGCACTTTTTTATTAATTCTAGCTACCATTAACCGATTATTTTACAATCACTTACTGTAGTTAATAATTCTCACTTGCAAATGTGCTGATATTACTGTTTCCACACTTAAATAAATTATTAATATTTCAAATACAAATCGCAAATTGTTTGCTTTTTCCTTTGAAAATCGAGTTTTTTAAAAATAATTTTAGTAATTAAGTGTGTGCGCTTCTTTTTTACAATTTTTTGGGTATAATTTGTAGCGTTGCAGTACGATATTTACACTATTTGTAGTTATTAAATAATATTTGCTTCGATGAGACCACAAAAATTGATGTTGCTTCTTCAAATGCTCAAGTGGCTCTCCTGTTAAGGGTATATGTACAACTCTACAAGATATACTGTTCCAAGGTGTCAC
Organism: Dicyrtoma fusca; assembly: GCA_034695205.1. Classification (NCBI taxonomy): domain Eukaryota; kingdom Metazoa; phylum Arthropoda; class Collembola; order Symphypleona; family Dicyrtomidae; genus Dicyrtoma; species Dicyrtoma fusca. The sequence continues at coordinate 284 of JAQFZC010003641.1, read as the reverse complement.
AGCTGTTTTTGAGAAAAAACAAACGTTAGGTTATTGTTATTCACCAAGTATAAGCAGGCGTGCTTGGGTGAGCGGTTAGGACTGCAGACTGGAATGGAAATTTCTAGCCTCAGACCTGGCTTCAATCCTCAGTCATTGCCTGTAAATCGTGTGTGGCTCTGTGTTTGTACGGTACACGTCACTGAATGGTTGATTGAAACCCAATCCCCTTTGGTGCTCCTTAGTGACCACTACTTACTGTAGGGGCCTAGGGAATGGACTCCTTTACTGTGGAGGAGGGGGGC
>JAQFZC010003640.1:0-18225 GCA_034695205.1 Dicyrtoma fusca | reverse complement strand
TATGAGAGCAATAAAATTACTTTTTCTCTACCAAAAAGCACAGGATTCCTAAAATGAGCGATTTTGATTCCTTCTTCGAACGATGCATAATTAACGTTTTTATAGCGATGCCGTGGTACGAGGAAGGCAAACACACCTTCGTTAGAACTTGCAACTTTGCATTAAAACGTTTCTTAAATAAATCATACTAAATCGGCAGTTAAAAGTAAAAGAAGTTCCAGTTGCCAGTTCCAAAATTCCAGTTGTTAGTCGATCAACGTTTTCGTTTCTACCTGCATTTCTCGAACTAATTCAAACATCATTATTTCTCAAACAAAAACATCTGACATTATTCGTAATTATTGATGACGAATTACAACTTGACGTCTTCTTTCTTAATAGTATTTCATTGAAAACATGATTACACTGAACTTAAGATAATTAAATTACATGTAATTACAGTATTTATTTAATTACTTCTGTTTTGCAACTTTAATCGGTCGTAGCCGTCACGGAGATTAAGATCAATGGAGGTAGTATTTCTGGAACACGCTGGAGATCGTGGCAGAACGATTTTTAGCTTCAAGTCCTGCGATGCGCCTGTTTCCAATAAAAAACTAATGACTAAGGCTATATGGTTTCTTTTTCGTTCAGGGGGAATGGTAATGTTCAGCAAAGCAGTTAATCTGGAATTTAGGTACCTAACTTAATAAAGACGGGTATTTTAATTTTTTAAAAATATTATGACTATTTTTTGCGTTTTTTTTTGTCTTTTTATTTTTATGTAGTTCATCTGTAGTTCGGGTGACTGTTGGTTGGAGGCCTGCAGCCGAAGCTGCTTTAAGCCAAGCGCGCATCGCCTTCTGCAAAAAATGTTATACGATGCTGGAATGGGGCTATACATTCATCGCCAAAAACAGCATACCGTATCCTCGCAAATAGAGCCCCTGGGGCTCTATCCAAAAATTGTTGCCGTTGACTGGGGCTCTATAAAAGAGTGGGGCTCTATTTGAGAGTGGGGCTATATTCAAAACTTCCCGCATTGCTTGCCATATAACATAATGCATTTCTAATACAGCCCCATGGGGCTGTCCTATGTTAAACAGTCCCATGGGGCTCTATTAGAGAGTGGGGCTCTATTTTAATTTTTCCTTCGTAGCATGGGGATGTATTAGAGAGTGGGGCTCTATTTGAGAGTAGGGCTCTATTTGCGAGGATACTTATTAAATTGCTGCATGCCCAGAACCAAGGTCAGAAATTAAAAGTTTTGAAAGCGTAAAAGTTAACTCTGATATATCTGTTCCAAATGCTCCACTTTCCAAACTGCCAACCACATTTCCTAAATCAGTTAGACACAATCATCAAAAGTTTAACTAAAGAAATCCTCCTGTTGCCAATTATTACACCAACAAAAATGCTATACTCAAGTCCAAAGGTTAAAGGTATTGGTCAAGTTCGAGCTCAAAAAAAAGCAGGAATAAAAAATTTCATTTCTGTGGAGATCATACTGAATTCTTACTTCATTTACTTAATGATATTAAAGATTTTGAGGCAGATAAATCTTATTGTTTTGACTTTCTTAGTATTGCAGATATGACATGCGTTTGACAATACAAAATATAAAGACAAAAACGAGTAAATATTGTCAAATTTTTTCGAAATGGACACGGAGGAGGCGTTCCCATTTTTTTTTGGTTCGCCCAACTAACACACTATTGGTCTAACCATTACACAATTTAGCCAATACGCATGTGTCACAGAGTATTTTCAAAATGGATGCTATTGGTTTGTGTGATTTGTTCAACAACCAATTAGAATGCAATAAGTTTGGAGCCTTAAACTCAAAATTGGTTTCCTTAGAACTCGCCATTTTACTTTTAATCACAAATTTTTTAGTTACGTGTAATAATAAAGTTTTATTATTTAAAAATGAATACTCCAAAATGGTGAGCTACAGTATGATTTAGGCGATCGATCCTAATTCTACTACTAAGTTCCAGTTTACAATAGGATATGTTAAGTATGACCTTAAGTAAAGAGTTACATGGATTCGAAGATCAAATTTTTTCCCAACATTTTTCCTAGACGTCTCACGTTCCTGTTGTACTTAACAAAAATGCCTATTAACATCAAATGCATAATCGTTTTCTACAATTAATTTTATTAATCAGAATCAGAATCGGAACAATCAGTATCGTTTGCAATTATGCTTATTATTAATCATCGTACTCTTCGTCTAAAGTTTTTATCCACTAATTTATCTCGTGCCCACACTTCCCCTTCAATTTTAATAATTTTGTCAACACAAAAATTCCAAAGTTCTGGAATTATTTTACGTACAACGTCAATTGCTAAATCGTATACATTTTTCGTACCTCCTATTTTATTTTGCTTAGCAATTTCCCTTATTACAACACTCCAAACAATTTCGATTGGGGTTAGCTTACAGTGAGCTACTGGTACCCACAAAATTATAATATCATTGCTCAACAATTTCCTCAATTATATATTTTGTTTTTACGGGATACCGGTCCGATATTTCCAGCAAGGTTCTTTTTGTGAGATTGTGCTACAAATTCAGGTAATGTGATGCTCCTATCCAGTAATTATTTTACAATTTCACTTTTTTCCGGTGCATTTTAGGCATAAATGTTGACGGTAACTACGAAATGCCATTTAATCAGTACTAATGTAAACTAAATACTATTTAAAGTTCATTTTATCTACAAATATAATATTAATATGCCTCCAATGTAATTACTCGCTTTTTATAGTACGGAGCCTGATCCACAACCATCGCGGATCTGCTGTCTATAGCATTCACTAATCGTTTAAACCAATCATGAAAGTGATCGCCGTTCATAGAATTGTGGTAAGCTTAACTATCTTTTTTAGAAATAAATATATCCTCCGCTTGCTTTAGAAATCCATCTCGACTACCAGTATGGTTAATTATAACCCTCCCAGCCCCACCTTTAACTATAAAACCGCCTGTTTGATTCACAAACACATTTCATATAAAATATTTATATTTATATCAAACAATTAGAAACAATTCCTAAACTAAATAATTTTAAAAATAAAAATATGCCACAATAAAGCACCTGTATTTCCTTTGTAGTCCTGCAAAACGTTATTAGTGTAGAACTTTAAACCATTTCTTTCATTGGGTTGTATCATCGTTTGCCAGCATCTAGTTGGGCTTAGATCAGGATTGGCTCAAGTCTCATCGGTGGAGTAAAATGTATAGCCTTTAAACCGTAATTCTTTAGACTGTCGAGGATAATTCTCGATGTGCAGCAATATCTGAGCGCTCCAAAAAACTGGGTTCTTCCCCAACTTTTGAAATGAAAATGAGCATTCGGTGACCATCCATTTTCGAAGTGTCGACTGACTAATTTTAGCAAAATTGTCATCTTTTAAGCACTTCTTCAGTACTTGCTTAACGGTTGGATAGGATTTATTAGCGTAAAACTTCAAAACCACTCTACGTATAACACCAACTGTGAAACCGTCACATTCTATTTTGCGTTGCAATTTAGAACTTGGCTTTGAATTTTTATTCTCGTTATTGTCTTAATTTCCACTTCTTTCATCACAAACCCGCCTTACTGTTAAAACAGGAACACCGCAAGCAGATGCGCACACACTGAATGTATTGCCATATTTAACTGCTAACTGTTTATAGTCAGCCCGATCGTCTAAATCATGCTTTAGTTCACCAATAAATTCAAAAACTGCAAACATTATGTCCTTCTCTTTCTGTTTCAAGTGTTTGGAGTATTTTCGCTTTGCAGTATTTATTTTTTAAATAATAAAACTTTATTACGTTTACTGTGTTTTCTTATTACAAAAATAAAAATGTTGACGGATTGTCATTTCAGTACAAAAACATTTTTTCGGTTACATAAAATCTGTTTACCTACTAGTTCAAACTGGAATACTTTAAAAGTATGTATCTTGTTTGTGAATCCTTGCACGTACTTTGTTCTATAATTACACAGCCAGGTATTGATAACAATGTTGACAGAACGTTGTTGAATATCTTCAAGCTAACAATTTTTAATTACTTTGTAGGTGTTGTTCTCTTGTGTGTTACTTGTACAATACAACTTAAATTTTATGTTTGTGATTGTTAAGATATTGTCACTGATACAGGTATTGACATAAATTATTCATTAAACATAAATATACTAATTTCGTAAAGTTGAGACAGGTCTTGTATCAAGGCGTGTTTAGAAAAGCCTAATGTTCTGTTGTTCAGAAAACTAAAGTGCATAATAGCCGTCTAGAGTTAGACATGTTAGGCAGTGATTTATAGTATTTTGACATTTGTCTAGTAGAGAGTTATATACCTATCCATATACGTAACCCGTAGTCTATTTTGGAGTACACTAGCTGTACACAGCTTCAACAAATATTTTGCAGCTATCTAAGCATGCACACTTAAATAATAGTTTTTTAATAACATAGTCACAATGCACGTCAAATTTTAGAGTATTGTCAAAGTAGTCAAGATGAATACCCAGGTATTTAAATCATGTGATGGTAATGCCTTTAATTGCAAGCATTGGAATTCTATAATTAGTTCTTGAAAACCATGTTTTTTAGATTTGTGAGAACAAATACCAGACAAGATTTGTCTGAATTTTCCCTTGCCTTGTCTTGCGAGCCAGAAATCTTATCCCAGGTTATCTGGATTCCAGAAAATCTAGAATCCATGTATCTGGAAGCAGGTTATAAAACATTGCAGCCTATGACACCAAATTAATTTGAAATATCTGCGTACTAGTAAACATGAATCATATTGCAGTTAGCTTAAAATAAAAATTTTTGTATTTTCATTTCATGTCAAGGGTTTAAAACAGTATATATGTAAGCTTTGTGGTTACAGGTTTTTATTTGAACTATGTAGTAGTAACCGTCCTAAATGTGAACACCTTCTGTCGTTTTTGAACCGGTGGTGACAAAAATTTATGTTTGGGTGCAATGGAAGCCTATCCACTCTGTTTTTCACTACATTGAGGACCAGGGGTGATCACATTTAGGGCCCATTTTTAATTTCGTGATTTCTATAACGTCTTTCATTTAACACGATATTCTTTACACAGTTTTAGACAACTGGTGCTATTAATTTTTGTGAACAATAACAAATGTCTGGGAAGCATTTTGGTATGTATCACATATCAGAACGTTCCATGGCTAAAAGGTAACGAGTGCTGAAGTTCGACAAAAATGAAAGTGATCAGTGATCACATTTAGGACGGTTAGTACTATTCGTTTAATTGGAAGCAATGGCAACATTATAAGTGCCGATACCAGTAACTCCTTTCCCAATCCTAATGAATCCCATGTCACACCAATTCTGTCCCTAACAATTTTTAATGTCATAAAAGTCCTGATCTTGTAAATACCCTATAAACAAAACAGCATGATTTAATTCAAATTGCGTCCCAGCGCACATTAGTACTCCACTCTTGTAGTCCCGGAAGTTTACTATTATTTCATTTTCGCCGTATTCAGTCACAACACTTTTAGTTTTTTTAACTTGCATTCTAGAATTAATTTCGCATTTAATGTTGTATGTAAGTACAAATTTTCCATTTAATTAATCATTTATGTTGTAATATCATCGAAAGAAACGCCAACTCTACACATACTAAAGTTTGTAGATAAATATAGACAAATTATAGGTTAGTAATCACATTTAAGCATTCAACAACTCCATACCAAAAACAAACAAAATGTTGACTGTTATTTAGTTCTAGATCCCAGTAATATGAAGAGAAATGGAACTGCGTAACATTTGTGATAACCTTTAATCTTGATCTTAATTTTTTGAGTCACAAACTAAAGTTTTTTTATGGTGTAAATGAAGTAATGTTAGTATGAACTTCTAAAGCCACGGCGTCAACAGCCCCATTTCTTGGAGCAAAAGTATAAATATTTTGCTGGCAAATATTACGAACTATCATCTATTTTATTCTTTAGTGTATCACGTCCTAATTTAGTATATGCAAATAATATTTGTCAACATTCTTTTATTATTGTAAATACCCCTACCCCAGTTTTTTAATTAATAATCTAATTATATTTACAAACAGTAAAAATGACAAGTAGTAAACTATCGTTGGTGCAAATCCCCGTTTCACTGGATGGAGTTACGTATTTTGCACAGCAGTACTCGAGTGCACTGGACAAAAATCCGATTGTGGTCAAGTCATTAACAAGGTTTTAAATAACTGTATCATAAATCATAATTTTAACTAAAATATTATTACAAACTGTAACTATAGTAATTATTATTCATTTCAATAATTTGTGCAACAATGTCGATACTTATTGTGATTTATTTGTACTTAAAGTGGCTTAATGGCCTCCCTTGGGAATGTCATAGGGCAGTGGTTGAAAGCAAAACGAAATTCTGGATCTAGTGAGGATGATAGTCGAGATGGAAGTAACTTTTTGGAAAGCTTGCTCAATTGGAGACAAGTCCTTTCTTATTTAATTTATGGAACTTTTGTCAACGGCCCAATCTCCCATTTCTACTTGAATTTGTTGGAGCGTTATGGACCCAGAAATACTTTGGCGAAGTTGATATTTGACCGATTTATTTATGGGCCCATTTTCCTCTACTTCACTTTGTACCTTCTGTCTGTCTTTGAGGTAAGTGAAGGTTTTCTTGAGAACTGGAATTTTCCGATGTGTGAGTTTTACTTTAAACATTAACCTTTTCCAGGTTTTGAATGTTTTAGAAAATAGTTATTTCAAGTTTTGACCATTTTGAAAATGATAATTTCTAGTTGTTTGACCTTTTACTAGTTTTGACTGTTTTGAAAAAGTGCTATTTATTAGATTTGACCATTTTGAAAAGGTGTTATTTATTAGATTTGACCATTTTGAAAAGGTGCTATTTATTAGATTTGGCCATTTTGAAACTGTGTTATTTATTAGATTTGGCCATTTTGAAACAGTGTTATTTATTAGATTTGGCCATTTTGAAACAGTGCTATTTACTAGATTTGACCATTTTGAAAAAGTGTTATTTACTAAGACCGTTTTGAAAAAGCTAATTTACAGAATTAAACACTTTTGTGAAGTATTCTTTCCATGGTTCCCTAGTTCCTAATAGGTTAAAGTCCAAAGTTATTTGTAATTATGTTAATTCGGTTTTGTTTTGTGCCTGCTCTCTTAGGGATTCAATCATCGTGATACAATAAGGAAACTTAGGAAAATTTACTTGCCCGCATTGAAAGGGAATTTGAAGATTTGGGTCATCTGTCAGTACATCAATTTTAACTTTGTTCCTTTGCAAGTGAGTTTTGTATTCGTATATTTTCATGTATGTATTATCTTCGAAAGCTTTACAGAGTTAATGAACAAATTGATTAGTAACGACTAACCAGTAAAACATTGTTTATGTTATGGTTCTATAGTATCGGACGTTGGTGACTTGCTGCATTGCTCTTATGTGGAATATTTATTTGAGTGGAAAAATACAGAAGGCTTGAAGAAAGACGTCATTGTTTTTGGAATTATTAACCTGGAGTGTCTATAACAGACAGCGTAATTATTGTTGCAAGAATAAACGAATTTATTTATGTTAAAATTATGTTTTATTTAGCTTAGACTTAGACTTAGAATATTCCTAGGCAATTTAGTAAATTTAAAGGTTGCTTGATTGTACAAAGATTTAATAATAATTTAATATAATCTCTGCTATTCATGAGCCCTCTCTTCGTTCCCAATCAAAGCTACGGGCAACGGCTTGTTTCCATTTTGAGTATCTTGCAGCACGTTCTATAGGAATCAAAATAAAAGAATAATCATTTTTGTCAATAAATTACATTTTTATTATTGAATTAATTTTATTATTGTTTCTTTAACCTATTCTCAACGGGGGAACTATAAAAAGAATGCTTTACAAAAGTGTTTAATTCTATGAATTAACTTTTTCAAAACGGTCAAAATTAGTAAATAACACTTTTTCAAAACTGTCAAAACTAGTAAATGTCACTTTTTCAAAATTGTCAAAACTAGTAAGTAACACCTTTTCAAAACGGTCAAAACTAGTAAATTAACTTTTTGAAAACGGTCAAAACTAGTGAATTACACTTTTTCAAAACGGTCAAAACTAGTAAAAAAAACACTTTCAAAAGGTCAGAAAACTAGAAATCAACGTTTCCAAATGGTCAAATCTAGAAATTCCGCTTTTTCGAAAACATTCAAACTAAGATTATTACCGTCTTAAAAAGGTTAAATATAATTTCAGCTTGCTCTGAATTATCTTAGCTTACCTTTGACTTCCATCTTAGGCTCAAAAGTTTCATACGGAATGACGCTGGTGGATGACTCAGCGTGAATATTCCAAACTCCGATTCCTTCAGCAGACCCAGCTGCCATGGCTGCTCCAAGACCAGTGGCTTCAGCCATTGCTGGTCGACGGGTGGCAATTCCCAGGAAATCTGCTTGAAGTTGCATAAAACGAGTATTGGCTGTCATTCCGCCGTCCACTTGTAAAAATGTTAAGGGAAAGCCACATTCTTGGTTCATTGCTTCTAAAAGATCTTTGACTTGGAAGGCAGTGGCTTCGAAGGAAGCTTTGGCGATATGAGCTTTTGTCGAATGCTCTGTTAGACCGCAGATTGTTCTAGAAAAATCATTATTTTGTAAATCTACTCATTTTTTACACAATTAACCTATTCGGAACTCGGGAACCATGGAAAGAATGCTTTACAAAAGTGTGTAATTCTATAAATGTACTCTTTCAAAACGGTCAAAACTAGTAAATAACACTTCCAAAACGGTCAAAACTAGTAATTAACACTTTTCCAAAACAGCCAAAACTAATAAACAACACTTTTTCAAAACGGTCAAAACAAGGAAACAACACTTTTTCAAAAAGATCAAAACTAGCAAATCACACTTTTTCAAAACGGTCAAAACAAGTAAATAACACTTTTTCAAAAAAGTTAAAAAACTATTAATTACCCTTTTTAAAATGGTCGAAACTATAAATCACTATTTTCAAAAACATAAAAAACTAAAAATATTACCGTTTCGAAAAGGTTAAAGAGTTTTTTAACATAATGATGACCCAGCTTACCCACGAGCATCGGATCTCCAGTGTGGGGCAAATAAGCCCGAAAAAGCGGGAACAAAATAAACTCCTTGAGAGTCAGTAACGGTTGCAGCCAGTGCTTCCAGTTCTTCGTAACTTGATGCAATTCCTAAATTATCTCGTAGCCAGCGCATGGCGGCCCCAGCAATTCCAGCTGAACCCTCCAGTGCATAAATAGTTGGACTTTTGGGTCCTAGTTTGTAGGCAACTGTTGTAAGGAGACCGTGGGACGTGTTTATCATCTGCAATAGAAGGAAAAATTAATAATTATGTAAAAAAAAAAACAAAAATCACTACGCTATTCCTTAACTAAAAAATATTAGTGGCATAAAATACATTTTAAAATAACTGCTAATGTGATTGTTCTATTTCTATACTAACCTGTTCGCCAGTATTAAAGAGCAGAAAGCATCCCGTTCCAAATGTGCATTTTGCCTGACCGGGCTGGAAGCATTTGTGACCCACCAAAGCTGCTTGTTGGTCACCCATACACTAATAATAATAAATTGACTATTACTGCTTGAAGTACTCAAACAGTACTATAGTAATTACAACATAAATCCCTTTTAGAACTACCTTTTCAAAACGGTAAATATTTAGTTTTTACTGTTTCTGAAAATGATGATTTCTAGTTTTTTGGCCTTTTGAAAGTGTTGTTTACTATGGTTTTGACCGTTTTGAAAAAGTGCTATTTACTAGTTTTAACCGTTTTGAAAAAGTGTCATTTACTAGTTTTGAACGTTTTGAAAAAGTGTTATTTACTAGTTTTTACCGTTTTGAAAAAAGTGCTATTTACTAGTTTTGAACGTTTTGAAAAAGTGTTATAACTAGTTTTGACCGTTTTGAAAAAGTATTCTTTACTATTTTTGATCGTTTTGAAAAGTTACATTTATAGAATTAATCACTTTTGTAAAGCATTCTTTTTATGGTTCCCCAGTTCAAAATTGGTTAAGCCTCGTTTTTAAAACTTACACTTGCTATAGGTACGCCGTCCAGCTGCGTTCCTGAAAGATACCCGTAGATTTCCGATGAAGTTCGAATCTTCGGCAGCAATGTTTCTGGAATCTTGAAGTATCTAAAAATAATTCCAAAAACAAAAACAATATTATAAGCTAAACACTACTGAAGTGCAGTACGGTTGTCCGGGTTTTTCGCAGTATCACTGATTCTACTCACGAACACAAAAAAGGATCCCAATTTAAACTGTGAATATCCATCAGTAATGTTCTGCACGCATTCGTCACATCTGTCATATGGATTCCACCGGTTTTTCCCCCAGTCAAGTTCTAAGAATGAATTTCGAAATATTACTGTTAAATTAGACTTTAATTATAGGTGTTAAAGTCAGTTGAAACTGTTTCCTATTATTTAAACACATCTGGTATTGGTATTACAATGTTCAAAAAATATCGTTCGAAATTCACAAACCCAAATGAGCCAGGCGTCCACGGTGCCGACTAGACACTCATCCTTCGCAACAGCCTTCTGAACCGCTTCCACGTTGTCAAGCAACCATTTAATCTTCAAAGCACTAAAGTAATTGTTTAACCTTAAACCACTAATTTCCTTCATTCTTTTTACATCGTCGTCAGAACTTGGTGATGATAGAATATCCTCTACAATCCCTGTTGTTCGAGTGTCGAGCCAAACTATGTAATTAAACACGGAATGAATGAAAGATACAATTAATTTAAATCAGTGGTAATTACTAATTAAAAAAACTAAAAAAACATTACATTCAACATTGCATTCTGCCTACCAATAGCATTGTACAGAGGCTCTCCGGTAATCTTATTCCAAGCAACCACGGTTTCTCTTTGATTAGCTAGACCAACGGCTCTAACATCCTGGGGATTGAGTCCCAAAACCTTCATCTTTTCAACAGTTTTTTCGATGCAGAGTAAAGTTGAATTTAACAAATCTCGAGGATCCTGCTCCACCCAACCTTCTTTGGGACAGAGTCTCTCCACTTCGATCTGATGGTGAACCAATGGCTTGGCATTATTAGCTTCAAAAATCTGTAAAAAATATGTCAGATGGGCAAATAGCCTTTAAATGTTGCTATTAACCTAATGAATCTCGTAATTTTAAAGTATTAGGAACAACGGAACCATGGAAAGAATGCTTTATAAAAGTGTTTAACCTTTTCAAAACGGTAATACACTTTTAGTTTTGGATGTTTTTAAAAACGGAAGTTTAAAGTTTTTTGAACATTTTGAAAAAGTGTTATTTCCTAGTTTTGACCATTTTGAAAAAGTTAATTTATAGAATTAAAGACTTTTGTAAAGCATTCTTTCCATGGTTCCCCAGTTTCGAATACATTAATTCTAGAAATAACACTTTTTAAAACGGTCAGAACTAGTAAATAACACTTTTTCAAAAAAGTCAAAACTAGTAAATAGCAGTTTTTCAAACAGGTCAAAACTAGTAAATAACACTTTTAAAAGATCAAAAAACTACAAATTACTGTTTTCGAAATCACAAATTGCCATTTTCAAAAACATGCAAACTAAGTATATTACCATTTCGAAAAGGTTAACTAGATAGTTTTTTATTTTGTTTGAAAGTGGAGGTCGTGGAGCTGCGCTCCAGCAGCGCTCGCAGAATATTTTGAAACTTACAATGAATCGACTGCTACTTGTTCCTTGGTCGATGGCGCCGATTAAATTTCGCACCGGTAAATTTGAATTTGCCATTTTTGGAACAAACTGAAGGTCACAAACTAAATAATTATAAAAAATGGGGAGCAAATTGAAAAAAAGTGAATCTTTTATGATAATTGATAATCAATAATCACTTTCTCTCTCTTGGTTTTTGTTTTGGTTTGTAGGCTTGGTAATTTTGAATCGATATTCACTTACTCACGTGTAATTAATTAACGATAAGTAAACCCGCTTAAATTGTAAAATTCGGTTTTTTCGGTGTTTTGTTTTTAGTTGCTAGTGCCTTCCGCACGTTGAAAAAGTTGACTATCGGACGGCAAAAGAGAAGTAAACAGAATACTATCAACTATACTACGCTCTCAAAACTTGGCAAGGAAATGAAAAATCAGGTACCTACGACCTACTCATTCTTAAACACCCACAAGATGCCAAAATAAAGTTACCAACTAAACTACCCACCATTTAGTAAAGCTGAATTTGTTAAACGAAGCTCTGATGTGATAACTGTGCCATGTGCAGTCAGAAATAGAAGCCAGTGAATGAAGTTGAAGTTGAAGTTGAAGGGCAACAGACAAAACAAATACTAGTATAACTACTATTCACTATAATTATGAATAACTTGGTAGATATAATTATATAGAAATATAGTAAAGCCCTAACATATTATCCGATACTTAAGTACAATTTTTAAACACTGCAGCCTTTATTTTGTTAAAGAAGTTTAACAAATGGGTATGTATTCCTTTAGGATTTGCAGGACCCGCATCGATCAGACAAATTACGCTGCAGAGCCAGTTGCCAGTAGTCGAGGGCCAGATTTTCAGGTACTTGAGATACTGTAGATCTATAATGCTCTATACTCGATGATAATATGTACCTACTTGTACAAAAGAATCTTTTGAGTTCCCCCTCGAGAGGCATAAAACATAATTATTCTGACAGGACTGACAGATATACTCGAGTGTCCAATTCAAATAATGCGATATGGCTTGACATGACAGACGAAAACCCGATAAAATTGATTGTGATTAGGAGCTTTGAATTATATTTTATCACTGTATCAATATTGTCCTTCGTCTTCAATTTTGATTCGACTCAAAATTGCAGTTCCTTCTTTCTAATTCTGAAGCTCATATTGTTTATAATTTATATTATAATATTTTATTATTATAACTCCACAATATTGTAAATATTGCTTCAATTGTAGCCCAACTGTAGTTAGAAATTATAAAGGCACCAATATATGTAGGTATGATATAATTACATTTTACATTGGATTTTATTACCGTCTCTTCCTTTTAGCTGTGGCTTGTACGGACCATGGAACTCAAACATATTTGCAGGCGCAGGTTGCAGTGAGACCTTGTTAGTTTGTCTTGTATTGTTATTTATGACATGACTTAAAAGCCCACATGGACCAGTATATGCAACTCCTTAATGCATCAAACATAAAAAGTTAAGAACATAAAAGTAAAATATTTGTTAAATGGTTTCTGGGTTTTACGGGTAGAAAAATACGTACTTACCGTAAATTCTTTAATAGAACGCCCGCGTTCTATTCCTTTCAGCCACTCGGACCCCCGCGTACAATTAGAGACCCGCGCATTAATAGAGACCCGCGTATTATTCAAACTAACCGTTTTACTACTCTGGATTCAGTTGGAATAAATAGGCTAAAAACAAGAATTTATGTTCAATAGTAAAACAAAGTAAAAAAACGTAAACCAGTATTCTTTTTTCTATTTTTGGGTACAAAATCCTTTTTTTACCATTTTTTAAAAACGTAATGAAATGGACTACAAATGTTTACGACATTACTTACGTTTAGTACCTACGACCTACAAATCCTACAACAATAAAAAAAACCAAAGTACTTCATCGCGAAAACAATAGCGATATAAAAATTAACAATATTTATAAACAGCTTGTAGAGTTAGTAATATTTATGGCAGCAATTCTTTTCGACTACAATAATAATAATTATAGTTAGATTAAGATCAGCAGTACTTGTGTATATCTAAGGACAGAGATATATTTCTCGCAAAGATTTAAGTAAGAAACCAAGTACGTTTTGAATTTCAAAGGAAAATAAACAATAAGCAACTATCATTGCCGTAGTTGTAATATTACAAATTTGTTGTAGCTTGGTACAAGTACATTGTTGTAAGTACGTAATCATTTAATTTTAAGTACAATAGCCATAACTATGTCCGCAAAATAATTCAATAATCATGTAAATCATTTTATTTAAAAAAAACAATGACGTGGTCTTATTTTAAAAGTTAAACCACAGCCAAAAAATCTAAGAATGTTAAGGAGGACAATATAGTTACGAAGATCTTCAAAAAGTACCGTTATGTACGAAAACTCAAATTCGTACACAATATCAAATATGGTAGTTTATTTGTATACGCATAGACAATTTTAATCGCCTTCTTTTTAAATTAACTTCTTGGCAGTAGAAGCTTCAACCAAGCCAGGTCAGTCCAAGATGATGGCGCCTGCTACTATGTAATGGAGCAGCAACTTACACATTCGTCCCAATCTGAATTTAGGTTTCTCTTTCAAGTTGGTCTTTCATCAACTGCATTACGATTTAGTGAATTACGTTTACCGTCTTTATTATGCTTAGGCATTATAGCTTGCTCAACTCCTTGTTGATTAGAAGATGCAGTTCGTTTAGGCCTGCGCGGTCGAAAAATATGTTATCATTAACGAATATAAATATTATTATATAAGTCCATAAGCTACGGTTTAGTATGTAGAAGAATTAGGCTTCTTTTTTTAACCTGAAGTACACTTTTCGGATTAGAGTGTGCGTGACAAAAGGAATTTGTTTTTTCTTATCTATTTCAGGAAACGGCACATTGGATTTAAATTGTAGTGCTACCTATTCAATAAAATCAACATCACCAATTGAAATTAAAAAGGGACAAGAATCAATTTAAAAAGTATCATTAAAGTATCAAAAAGAAAAAATTAAAAGTATGCAGGATAAACTAAAAAAGAGTAGAAACATACATTTCGAGAGACAGTAGTTATCTTGGACAAAAGCTCCTTTTGATGGCCATGTCGGTCGAGAACTTCGCATACCGACTGCATGAACCAAAAACCTTTCTTATGGTTTTTCCGAGAGTAATTGCCTATGATTTATTGATTGACAATCACATTTTATTTTTCGGGTGCTTCATATCCTTTGTGTATATCAGTACAGTAACCATTCCATATGTTAACTGCATGCGTAACAAAATATTGAATTGGATGAGAAAGTACTAAAAAAAACGAGGAAATAAGCCCGATTAGGTATTTTATAAGTGTCACTTAAATTCCCGCTATCAGTTTCAGTGAACGACTGTTTTGGCTCCAAGACAGCTCCGCCATCCAGGTCTTCACCCTCCCTTACATGTCTAAACCAGTAGTAAAAAAGTATGAATTACTAGTGCCAGTAAGTCTCAATGTTATAATGATGTGTTCAGTTTTGAAAGTGCAATTATTGAGTTACTTGGTATCCAGCAACCTGTATAAGAAAATTCTTTAGTTTTCCTGCAAGTGTTGGACAACGTTCAGCTGTAAAAGGGCCCCAAAGTTCATTGGGAGCGTACGAACAATCAGCTGCGAAGATTTTATGTTTCACCGTGTGACAAAACGACGGTGAGCATGCAATCATGATTGCTGTGGTCATCAGTTGATACTAAAAATTGAATCAAAGCAATGAATATATTTATTTTGCAACGCAGTGCAGAAACCATGTAACATAGAATCATACACGATTATTCCACAAGACTCAAGATATTTCATTTTTACACTCTACAAGCTTCTACAGCAAGCGATGACGACTTAAATTGTTATAAATTTCAACTTTAAACTCCATCCTTCTTAATGCCCCAGCCAAGTCATCTCTGTCCTTATTTGTGCCAGTACGTGTAGAAAGCCCACCAAGTTTAAACACCTTCAAAAAGAGAACAAGCACATATTACTTACTATTTTTATTACTAACTAAATGACGTAAATAACAAATAAACTTAAAATAGACTTTAACTCAACTGCAAATTAACTCACGTCTTGATTAAAAATAACTGCTTTTCCTCATAAGGGATGATTCATATTGTATTCTTTAGCATCTCGTGCCACCGGTAATGTAGCTTTACCTGTTATTGCTTTCATTGGTTTTGTTTTCTTACTGTCCTTTACAAGAACGGAGGTCCTATCATAAAAATTATTTTCTTGTTAAAAAAGTATCTTCTAAAACCCTACCAGTTCCTCCTCTCCATATCGGTAGAATGTTGTACTAAATTCCTAGCTCCGTCTTGATCATTAGAATCAATGTTATCTGTTATCTCAAATAATGACTTGATTCGATGAGAGTAAAAATCCGAAGCTAAAACTGGCTGATGTAGTAATTTATATCTATATGAAGTCATTATTTACATTATTATTATTAACGGTTTTTTGAAATTTGATCCAATGTTTTTGTTACACATGCATCATCTGTTTAGGTCCTAAATACCCCTAAACTTTAGGAGTAAACCGAAACATCAAAACGCAAATAAATCAAACACTATCCTTCAATTTGCTGCTTGACCGACGATATGTTTTATAATATTTTATAATCAATGCAATATATACATTAAATTGATTCCTGATACCAGTCTCACGCCCAATGTCAATAACGACATAATACTTGTAGATTACAGCAAGAATACAACTATAAACTGTTACATACATTGGGTTAGTGTTATTATTATTATTATTATTATTATTATTAACAGGGTTTTCTTTATTTCATCCAATTTTTGTTACACATACATAGGAATAACACATTTCTGTTCGCTATGCCCAAAAATAGTGTACAAGTTAGCTTTTTATAGATTTTGCCAATATAAATTTACCATTTCACTTACATGCTAACGTAATTATCTACTTAATCCAACTGTAACCCAACTTCTACAATTTTTGTGTGAAATATCAAGGAGCCCCGGCAGCCGTATTCAGCGCATGGGATAAAAGAGTTTAGCAAATTTGTTAACATACTTAAAAAGGTATGAATATTGAATGACTAAAACAAGCTACAAGTAACAACATAGCACTTAGCTTACACATTTAAGTAACCGAATTAACGAAGGAATAGTTGATTTCCTATTTCTTTCATATTTACAGTACACTAGATTTAAATTACATTTACTGCGCGAAGGTCTATCAGTATTCCTAAAGAATGGCTTTAGCCAGCTACTGTATCTCTCCGACTTTTGAAGTTTAACTCCAAACTTGATTAATAATTTCTTATATCTATCTTCAATTACTGTTAACTTATGCTGTTGAGCTATGGATACATACTTACTTTTGCTAACATATTTACTCGTAATTATACTTAGTTAGCGTTTTTCAACATTTATAATATCATTTAATTGCTTATTGGTTAACGCTTGTCCCCATACCGGGGAAGCATACTCTAAATTAATTCTAATGTACATTTTATAAATAGACATTAATTTGTCCCTACTGAAACCACATTGCTTTAACTTTCTTAAGATGTATAATTTTTTTGTAGCTTTTTTTGTAGCGAACAATACCTGATCATCCCATGTAAAGCTATTGTTTATTTGTACACCCAATAATTTTGTACAGTTTACTATAGGTAATTTATTGCCATTAATTGCTAGATCTATTTTACTGTAGGATTTATTCATTGACCTATCCGCCACTAATACTAGGCATTTACTAGGGTTAAGTTTCATACCAGATTCAGATGACCAATTGCTTATATCGTCCAAATACCTTTGCATATTAGGGGTATCAGAATAGTTTACCGCTTCAGCTAATGTCATGTCATCTACAAATCCGTTAAAGACATTTGTTAATTTCAACCCGTCTTGGTATTTTAATTTAAATTTACTCAAGATTTTATTAATCAGTACAATAAATAGGAGGGGAGCTAATTTCGTGCCCTGTGGCGTTCCGTTAAAAATTTCTTTTAAATCTGAAAGGTCATTTCACTTATGAGTGTTAGTGTTGTTTAGTGTTAGTTAGTTGTTAGTGTTAGTGTTAGTGTTAGTGTTAGTTAGTTGTTTGTGTTAGTGCTGTTTCGTAAGTGTTATTACACTTACGACATATCTGCAGTTACCAAGTATATACGTACAGCTTTAATCACGCACCGAGTTGTTGGATCTATACAACCTTTTCTTGAAGATTAATTAATTTAGTCATAATTATTTACTTGAGACGATTTCTAAAACTGAAAAGTTGTGGAAATGTGAACGAAAAACTAAAGAGACGCACAAAACATCGCGTGCAAGCAAGTACCTACATACCTAGGTATACTATACTTACTTCTTTGAGATTCTGCACCGCCTACTTCAAAATATGTAACTTCGAAGGCAACTTGTATCTTTTATCAATCAATGGTTTCAATTTTTAACATATTTTATTTTTATTCCGAATTGACTGTTGAAGTTACAGTTTAAT
>JAQFZC010003639.1:0-18227 GCA_034695205.1 Dicyrtoma fusca | reverse complement strand
CTTCTTTTCCTTTTCCACTGATTAAGTAGAATAGGTTGATTAAGTGGCAGATTTTACTGCAAACTTCACAACACTGACTCGGGCTTACAGTCTGTATCTGTAATTAATTGAATATGGTTATGTAAATTAAATGTAAACGAATGTTCAAGAAGGTTAATAATATCTTGGAACTCAAGTTAATATCCTA
Source organism: Dicyrtoma fusca (assembly GCA_034695205.1). Classification (NCBI taxonomy): domain Eukaryota; kingdom Metazoa; phylum Arthropoda; class Collembola; order Symphypleona; family Dicyrtomidae; genus Dicyrtoma; species Dicyrtoma fusca. The sequence goes on along the minus strand of JAQFZC010003639.1, from coordinate 18,040 downwards.
TGTCTATGTCAGGGTACAGTCAAGAGCTTTACAATTGTGAGGAATGTTATTGAGAAGATGTAGTTAAGCCATAAGTGTATATAGTGTATTGTGAATGCTTCTACAATTATTACAGTACTTTTTTTTAACTACGTTTGAAAAAGGTTAAAACGGTTTAGCTCATTTGGAAAGAAAGTTTAAAAGTAAAAGGTTTTTGAAAGCGTAAAACGTCATTTTGCACTTTTTGAAAATACAGTAAGTTATAAACAGGATTGTAATTTATTGTAGTTACAATCACAATTTGAATTGTGAATTTTAAAAATAGTATTCACAATTTTAAAGCAATAGTGCAATCCCTGCAAGAAATAAATTAATACCATGCAAATAGGTATTTAAACACCACATTTTAATGTTTTTTTCTGTTTTGCATAGGAAAAAGAATGCCACTGGACGAAGTGGTGAAAATTGGATGAAACTTGCTGTAACTAGATCTGAAATTGAAATCTCTACCGTTCTTGCTTGTGGGCAAAGCTTTAGGTAAGTATTGTGGGGATTAAATTAAAGTGATGTAATGAATGCTGGGCAAACAAGCACTTGCTTGTGTTTATAACCTGCCCAGTTGTGATATAGTATTCGGTTGTTTGTGTTGTTATGCTTTAACGAAGTTCTTTAATTGTAGATACCTGCACCATTTTAGTTAAAAACGTCATTATAATTTTTGAACAGTTCATAAGTTTACGAAACTGTTTACCTGTTTAGTGTATTTTGGCTGTAGCCACTACTTTTAATGCGAAAATTGGTTGTTTTTCATGTTTACAGATGGAAAAATGATGGACCAGATCCTTCGGAATGGATTGGAGTTTTTGCTCATTACTTGTGGGTGCTGAAGCAAACGGATCATTGTATTACCTACAAGGCTATTGGCCACCCAAGACTATTTGAAGGGGAATACAACAAGATACTGTGGAAATATTTTCAGCTCAATGTATCGCTTCCACAATTGTATAAAAAGTGGGCGGAGAAGGACTCTAAGTTTGCCAGCTTAACGTTTACTGACTATAAGGGAATTCGAATGCTGGAGCAGGATCCTGTGGAAAATACTTTTAGTTTCATATGTTCCTCGAACAATAATATATCCCGAATTAGTCAAATGGTTGAGAAGTTATGCCTATTTTACGGAGAGCCAATAGGGGAACTTTATGGGAAACAATATTACGATTTCCCCTGTTTGGAAAAACTTTGCGGTGCGGAGGTTGAGAAGAAACTACGAGAGGAGAGCTTCGGATACCGGGCTGCATTCATTGCAAATACAGCCTCAAAAATTGTTGCTAATGGGGGAACTAGATGGACAGAATCTCTTAAAGGTTTGAAATACGACGAAGCAAGAAGGGAATTGCAAGCTCTACCTGGAATTGGCAGAAAGGTAGTGTCATAATCGATTTTTATACTGAGATCTTGCTAGGCATAATTTATTGCAATACTAATGCAAAATCTGTTGTATCTCGTACCATTCAGTATCGTTTTTACCTGTGATGTGAATTTGACGTTGAACCTATTTTGACTTTTAGGTAGCAGACTGTATATGCCTTATGTCCCTTGGATTTCATGACGTCATACCTGTAGATACTCATGTACATCAGTTAGGCAAACAGTATTTGCCTCATCTTGCCAGTATCAAGAGTTTGACGGACAAAGTTTACTCCGAAATTAGTGAACATTTTCGTTCCCTTTTTGGAGAATATGCGGGTAAGGCCGTTGTATTTAATCGCCCTTTAGAAAGCTCTTTAAATTCATTGTTGCCTGTTTATTGTCGTTGATTAAGTCTAGTACTACGACTATTGCTTATATTTTCTGTTAGGCTGGGCTCATTCTGTTTTATTTGCGTCGACCCTCCGTCATCTAAAATCGGATAGTGGAGAAAAACCGAAACCAAAATCTCGGAAAAAAGTTGTTGTTAATAAAAGCTCCGAAAACGGCGATGACTCAGGAATAGGAAGCATCGTAAGTGGTGTTGAAGTGGTAACCCCGAGCGCTGATTCCAGTTCAACTGTACAATCCAATATTGTGGTGCAAGACCAGCTTGCTAATAAAAGGAATGCTTCAGATGAAACCTGCCAAGCATACGCAGCAGGAAGCAATAATAAAAAGAGAAAAGTATAATTGCGTACACCACACCTAATTGATACAAAATTGATTTTACTTTCAGTTAAGAAAAACTTTTTAGATGTTCGTTCCACAAGCAATATATACCAAGTATGTAGTTTGCATTTTTACGGACTTTTATTTTATTTTATTTTATGTATTTGTGAATGAATAAATAAACTTGCACAAAGTTTGTAAAAAAAAATGTACCTACGTATGTACCTGTTCTACTCGTAGAAGCGGTGTGGCATGGTGTGTAAAAATCTAGGCAGCTGTACACGTACACATCAAGACAGGATTTAACATATCCCGTATTCGGAATTGAGAAACCATTGAAAGAATGCCTTACAAAAGTGTTTATTCAACAAATTAACTTTTTCAACGATCAAAATTAGAAATTAACATTTTCATAAATATCAAAATTAGAAATTAAAATTTTCAAAAATATCAAAATTAGAAATTAACATTTTCAAAAATATCAAAATTAGAAATTTCCATTTTCAAAAAGGTCAAAATTAGAAATTAACATTTTCAAAAATGTCAAACCTAGGAATTAATGTTTTCAAAAAAGGCAAAACCAGATATTATCATTTTCATAAAGCCCAAATCTAGAAATCACCATTTTCAAAAAGAAGTAAAACTAGATATTAAAAACATTTAGTACCCTTTCGAAAATTTTGTGCGACCGTACATCACTAGTGACTAGTAGTAGTAGGTATAACGCAAAAACAGACTATTAAAAGCTACATTACACACTTGAAAAATGCATACTTAAGTTTATTGATCTCCAATGCTAGCGTATACTTTCGTAAACGCGAATATTAACGATGGCATTTTGATTTTAATTTGTAATAACTCTTTATTTGCAGAAGCACAAGCACCTTCTTATGTCATTAGTAGCTAAACTATCATACGAATAAGGCGTTATAATTGCTTGAAGTTGAATCGTAAATAAATTTAAAAGCTACAGCATTCCAAATTAAACGTGGGATCGTAGTTTTTATTACAAAGCAATTATGTAACCCAATAATCCTGGACTTCTTGACTTTGGTTGCATGCTAAAAGCAACAAAGGCTATCCTGGAACACTCCAAATAGGAATATATTAGTCGCCTCTTGCTGGCATACTGTGCACACACACGCAACGGCACGGTAATAAATCTACATCTGGGAATCGATTCTGATCACACGACTCCCATAATAATATCACATGAAGAATCGCACTCTTAATCAGAAATATATATGGGGTCGCGAGTGAAGAAAATCCCCAAGGGGAGTCCAAATCTGCCAGCTTCAGTCATTGGCCGGGAGTATGTTTCAGCATTTTGCTTTCATGGACGCTGCATTTGTACGTGCATATGTGCATATAAGAGGCACAAAGATGAGGGGGAAACTGGAGCACTTGATGTGTATTTTTCAAAAGCGGATGGGATGAGATGAGACGAGGGTCTCCATTATTATCTCGAGTACACACTCTTGTATTTCTCTAGTGTTCGTCTCCTTAGCCAATAAATTCCAAACGGAGGGTATATGCTCAAAAATTATCTACGTGGACCTTCTTGTATACTATAGAAATCATAAATATCATATGCACAATTTTTGTAAAGGCACATCACATGTACAACAAGCCTTTTATGTCATCTCGAGATGCCCGGATAATGTAACCCCAAGGAGCACCCGCAATATATAGTGCGTCGTAAAACTTTCAGCTTGTATTTTAATCGTTGAATTCATCCGAAAATCGACAATTTTAATTCCTTATGGCTATCTTCCTCAATAAGCAGAATACATAATATCATCAGTACTATGTCAGTTTTCCTTTCAAATTCAAATGAGTCGTTCTCCTTCCTAAAAGCCTGAGTTCTTATCTGTTATGTGCGCCCAAGTTAATCCCTAGTTTTTTTTACAGTAGGATATTCAAATACCCGGTAGATGGATGGCTTCAAGCCTTAATTAATTATTTTTCAAGTTTTGATTCTTGGCCTTTGTTGTGCTCTTAGTCTACCAGACATGGAACGAAGGCTATAGCTGGGTGCAATTTATGCGTATAAAATTCGTGCTATAGACATGTGTATGCCTGCTACATTGCATTGCGTATACAAGTAAGTACCAGGGACCCGGGTCCAGGAGGAAATAATCTAACAAAAAGTATAATAAAACTCTTCGTTGTAGCCTGTCTGCCTGTAACCTTCTAAGGCAGTACCAACATAGTTTTAAAATTTATTCTAATTCTAGCTTACAGATTGGTTCAGTAAAATGCACACACACACAAATAATTCACCTGCATTCTATTAGTGGTATTGTTTAAGGTTAACAAGTAATTTCGGTGCATTTTAATTTCATGAAAAAATAGCCAAATTAATGTAGAAAAGGAGTTCCTATTAGATACACAATATAGTTTAATATAGGTTGGTATGGTTTCTTACTAGTTAATCCTTTTCGGAGTGCAAGCAACACAAATCCGAAGTCCTTGGAAGGCACTCAAATGCGGACATCATTATTTCTTCCTGGGAAGAAGTGTAGTTTCAGAAGAGGCAAAAAAACATGGCAATTGTTGTGGATTAAAGTCATAAAGCATTGAATTAGTATCTAATAAAAAACGACAAAAAATGAAACGTATAATAGGGGCAATAAGTAGCTTACAGTGTGTATGTATACTTATACTTACCAGTATGTATCTGTGTATAAGGAGTCAATGGTGTACAGTGATGCAAAGATAGGGACAGGGGAGCACACGCTCCGCATCCATTCAGAGATCAGGCGTACCTTCTTGTGGTAAAGCAACCGCCTATTCGGTATTTTCTATAAAAATGTATATGTAACCTATTGCATATACTGTAGGTATAGGTTTAGCCCCGAATGGATCCATGCAGATACATGTGTACGAGCCCTTGAACGGATTTGGGGACACAATATCCAATCATTCTCATATGAATCACGTCAGTTACGAATTGGATTCATCCCTTGGAACAAGCAAGGAACAACAAGTCCCTCCAACGTGCATCCTTCCTCCCGTATCACAAATTCGACCGAAAAATAAAATTGTTCAAATTTAAAGGCAATGTAGAGCACCGGTGCGGTGTTAGAAACCAGAACTATCCACATCCCCAATAAAAGTTGTATTAGCTTCTAAAATCTTAGTTTACCCTACAGTGAAAACTTATATATCAGTGTAGAGAATCAACTAGAAATAAATAGGCAAGCTTAAAAAATGATTTTAATTTGGATATAAAAGTATCTGTCTACATATTTATTCAGCTGTGTAAATTTAAATGTGGCATCGATAAACCTAGGTACCTACTACTTGTACAGAAAATAAGAAATAATGGTCACAATTTTAAAACCAAGCATTTACTTTTGGAAGCTCTTCTACTTGGGGCTCTGGTTTCATCAGTATCCACGTAAGTTGCATGGATTTTAGTGAAAACAAAAATGATTTAACTAAAAAATTAAAACATGATCGTTGGCAATTGATATAATACGATAATTTTCTTAAGCTTAAAACGAGTAAACGTGAGTTTAGAAGTAATTTAATTATAGGGATAGATTTTTGAATGAATTAATAGGATCGATATGCATTTGTCCCAACCCTAATATTATGTATACCTACCTGTGTGATTGTGTGTGTGTGTTAGAGAGAGAGAGAGAGAGAGAGAAAGTAAAAATTTACGGCAATGGCTTTTCCTACTAGAAACAATTGAACACAAAGTGAATGAGATGGAATTGAGCTGTTCATTATTTCTTTCAAATACATATTTACGCTTATCAATGTCTATAAGGTTAAAGAAGAAAGCATCTATGATCTATGTATTTATCGCACAAGTGTGTTAGAAAAATTAGCAACGGTGACAAACAAAACATTATAAAAAATCAGGGAGTTTTGATTAAATATGCTGTCGCGTACTGTCACTGCTGTCAGAAAATTGTTGTAGGAACGTTTCACTCCACGATAATTCTCATTACAACCTATCAGTGCATACAGTTGCTGTATGCAGTCTGTCTCATAAATGTGATGTAATTTATGTGAAATTGGTGTATGTTGGGGTGTAAAATCAAACTTTACTGGCTTGCCGGCTTACACCATTTAATTTTAATGTAGGTAGGTATTTTCTTTAGCCGTTGTATGCAGTAAGGCGTTGGAGCAAAAATCAAACTATTAAAACTGACTTTACCCAAATAACGAACCATTAGCAACGAATAAGGGAAAGTTTTAGAAGCCAATTTAGACATAATCAGCTATTGAGGATAGGAAATTCTCTGTGGAGCAAACCGTTATCGAAACCTGATTTGTAAGATTGAACCTAATCTGGACTTACAATGGAGACACTAATAGAGCTTGGCAGTCAGACAATACGATCCTGTGACCAGGGACCCTCGGGTCCCGATAGTTCTAATACAGACATAAGGTTCTTTCTCTTCCTGGCTAGACACACGGCCTTCAAGTGTGTTCGCATCTTCTACGCCCTACACAATGTTTAACCTCTCTATCGTGCATGTACTGTGTTTGTATACTTGGCGTATTGTAGCTAAAACTAGGCCGTTATAATATGTAATAGGCCAAACTTTGCACAATTTCAACACGATACATCTTATATATTATGTAGGTACATCCCTCTGTCATTACAGTGATGGTGATTTTGAAAGTACAATCTAAAGGCACAAATTGTGCTACGCATTGTAATCTCATGGACTGACTATGAGTCTAAAGCGTTGAAGCAACAAATCGCTTTTCAAGGTGCAAAACGACGTGTATCTCAGTATCTCACATTGGCTTCAAAGCAAAGGGACGCACAAGGGAACTGTTAACATGCAAAATGACGCGTATCCATTAATCTTCAAACAGAAGTTTTTTTCTATCTTTCTTAACAGCTTCATTGACTAAGCTATGTAGTATTGTGCAACAAACTACTCATTCAGCCACTTTTTTTAAAACGTATAGAACCTTGCATGATTTGCATTTTTTAAAACATGCAAACGCTTGATTAACGCCTTTTTGAAACAAGCAAATCCTCAATTTAAACCTTTTCAACTCAGGCAAAATCTCATTTTACACTTTTTGAAAATGCAAAACCTCGATTTGCCCTTTTTCAAAAGAGGTAAATATGGTAAAAATTGGAAAATTTTGGGGCCTTTTCAGAATTTAAGGGTAAAATTTTGCATCTTAACAAATTTCCCTACGCGTCACTTTGCTTTTAAGGAATATTGGATACACGTCATTTTGGATCTTAACCATCGAAGTGTAGTACTGATCCTGGCCGAACAATTAAACGCACAGATTGAAGGTTGAAATGTATTCACGTAGGAACTTACATATTCATTTGGGTGGGTTACTCCCATATGGTGCTTGAGGAAGGTCTATGATAAAAGCATTAATGGTCTCTGGTTGCCTAGGCCAGGACCCCAGAGGAGGATGGAGGAGATAATTGAACACTTGCTTTTTCGGTCATTTGAAGTTCGAGTACAAAGACAATTCATCCCTACGCCCTTTTCAATGTGTAGGCGATCTAGTACTACACATACGTAGCTTCCCATTCCCATCCCAAGCCCAACTGCTTCTCTTCAAAAGTATGCACTTCAGTTTTCAAAGCCATTAATATTACTATCAGTATGTAGATACAATAATGGGCAATAGTACTTAACCTTCCTAATACGACCCTTCCACGGCAGTCCTGCTTGTGAGAAGGCATTTCATTGTCTTGCAAATATTACAGAACGTCCATGTTTCAAGCAACCATATGTGATAAATTGAGAAAATAGAAACCGTGGGAAGCATTACTTAATAGATAATATTGATACCCTTTCCATTACTTATATGGCCAGCACTGTATGCTCCCGAGCTAACTCATGAGAAACTAACGAATGAACTTCCATGTGTACCAATTTGATTCGCTCGAAAATTGATTTCATGATCATTGCATTGCACTGCTCTGCATATAATAAGCATGAAGACGGGAAAAGTATAAAACAATCCATATGCTACAATAATTTGATTATTCATTGGATAAATGAATCCCTGTCAATTTTTTCTACATTTGAGTCTGGGAATATTTTTGTGAATTATCTGAATTTATAAAGATGGAGAAGCAAAACGAACCATTGCCATTAATTTAAACCTCAAAATACAAAACTAATTCGCTCACATGTTTTGTGTAAAAAAATGTATAGCACACAATATTTTACATATTTTGGAAAAGTGTAATTCAGTACAGTTGCATTGCATACATTTCCATTTGAAAGTGGTGATCGGCCACTAAGCACTTTTTTGTAGGCGGGTCATTTATCTAACGACATGTTTCCCTGCATAAAAGTATTTTTGGCACTGACACTTCATGTCTGCCAGTCAACTCCCATTTAGTGTCAGGGCGGCTAGTTTGTTTATATTTTTACATCTTATCCAAAGGCATATCGTTCGTTAAGATGCAAAATGACGTGTATCTAATACAGTACATAAGTAATGCACAGACAAAGTGTTCAGATGCAGCAAAAAAAAGCGCTTTTTCACGAAGCCTGTAAAAGGGTGCATTATTTTCCTCTTTTTAACATTTTAATAAAATCAGATCTGTATTAACGTGTTAAAGACTAAAGTTTGCACTCATGATTTAAGCTTTTCGAAAACATGCTAAGTTTTGATTTACACCTTTTAAAAACATGGTAAACCACGATTTACACTTTTCAAGAACATGCCAAATATCGATTTAAGCATTTAGGAAACATGCAAAACCTCGATCTTCACTTTCCGAAAACATGTTACGCCTCTATTTGCACTTTTTGAAAGCATGCTAAACCTCGATTAACACTTTTTTAAAACATGCTAAACCTCGATTTGCACTTTTTGAAAACATGCTAAACCTCGATTAACACTTTTTTAAAACATGCTAAACCTCGATTTGCACTTTTTTAAAACATGCTAAACCTCGATTTGCACTTTTTGAAAACATGCTAAACCTCGATTTGCACTTTTCTAAAACATGCTAAACCTCGATTTTATACTTTTTTAAAGCATAATTATATACTAACCTATCGTATTTGTATCTATTACAAAATTAGAAATGTATTTGGGTCTTTATTGTCTTGTCATGCTTTAAGGATACGCGTCATTTTGCATCGAAAACAGCGATATGTGGCTTGTATCTGGAGCATTAAATTGAGACGCTATTGGTATTATCCGACCAAATGTACTACTGTATTTATGGCAAGTGTTTACCCAAGTTATCCCTCGGAACCAAGTCCAATTCGAGGAGGTACGCTCCACCATTGTTTTGCCCGCCTAAGCAAATGCCCACAAAAGAATTGTGGATAAAGGAGAAAGATAGACAGGAAATTTTCTAGCTATTATCTCCGTCCCCTCGCCCATAAGCACGCTGGGAAAAGAGAGGGCATTATAATACCCACTCAAACACCACGCCATCCTTCCATGCCTGTATCCAGCACTTTCATCCCATCATCCTTCCCATTCCCACTCCTGTTTTGTTTGCCCACGCTCTCCATCACATTACACGGGCTGGGAAGAAGCTATAAAGAGAGGCAATTGTGCATTGTGGCAGGAAAAGCATGAGTCACACTCTCCCATCAACTTCAACGCTACCCGATTCTCCTCCACCAATTTATACGACACACAACAATCTGTGTATCTTAGCAATTCATCTCCTCATCCGCTCAGCTTTCAATATTTTTCCTCTCTTGAGGAGGACGCTCTCTCTCTCTCTCTCTCTCCAGCACGTTCCTTATCCAGACCACCGCGTATCTATGGAAAGAAAATTGAGTTCTATCAGTACATACTTGTAAAATGATGGTGGAAAGAAAGCTGGTTCCATAAGTGGATGAGGCAGAATAAGGCACGCATAGAGATAGCCTCATCTTCACATTATTTTTGAAGGCGAGATGAACAGAAAGTTTGTCACTGTATCATATTAATCTTGACACTTTTATCATCTTAGCTAGCTTTTTCATATTCGATTAAATGCGGAAATAAGTAGAAAATTGCTACCAACAAGCACTGCACTACAGCATACTGGTGAAGATCTAAATTGCACGGTAGAATGTCCAAAATATGTTCCGCGTATCTGCCTCCTTGCCACGGCACTGAAATTTTATCCAACAAAACTACCGTAAAGCTCCTATAATAGTACAGATGGACAGTAGAGTCCAGGTTCTGAGCCCATTGAAAATGCATTAAGAACATATTAGGTATTCATTAGGTTCCATTCAGGTATTCCAAATGTGTTCCCTTTGAGTTCCTTTTGAGCTTTATGACGGAATCCCAATGATATTTTAGTACAGTGTGTTACCTAGTATGTGAGGTTGGGATGCTTTCATCTGCTGGTTTGATGTACCCGGCGATTATAAGCTTCACGGCTTTCATCGATAACTAGTTGAGCAAATTGCCCTCCCCGCGTTTTATTAGCCTTTATTGCATTACTACATTGAACTTGAAGGATGTGACGTTATTGACTGTGCTTTCAGGGATGATCCAAAGTTTGAGGCTAACCGAAACTATAATTCCCTACTACGGAGTTCTTGATGGCCCCACGGTCCTTCACTGTTATTTCGATTTAGAAAATTCTTCCCTTTACTCCTTAAAATGGTACAAGGATGGACACGAGTTCTTTCGCTACAAGCCCACCGATGATCCACCGATCACAGTTTTCCCTCTCAATGGAGTCACAGTGAACGTAAGCCTTTTTATTTTATATTTTTTCCTGTAGAAAACAAAATGTATACTCCAGCTGCTTGCTCTCATCGTCAGGAAATACTAGGTGCACATGAATATGACTGATCACTACGTGTGACACAAAATATTATCTTAAGCTTTTCAAAATCATTTAGTTATAATAATAATTGGAATTTCTGATGAGGAATTATAGTACAACTGAAATAATTATATTATAAGCTTCGGGGTATTGTGCTATATGTATATCTAATTGAAATACGAATAGGACTACTGCTGTTTTCGTATTTTGTTAGTCAAAAACGATCTTACACCCCTTCAGGCACCCTCCGTCGCTTAAGGCTAAACTAAATGGAACTAGTCAACACTTTAATTAAGTTTGTGTTTCACACTCCAAAGTTTTGTAATCTAATGACCGTTTGAGCGTAAACCTCTTTTCAAAATCTCTTCACCAAAACGCTCCTGTATCTATCCCAAATTAAATCACATTTTTTTGGTATAATTTTACGCTTTTGTTTTCGGTTTGTAATTTCAGGCTTATTTTAGCTAAAAAAGCAGTTAGTTATCTCACGCCTTTTAGTGCATGAAAAAGGACAAAATATTTGTGAATTCCACGTTAATATTCAGAAAACATTATTTTTTATATATTACAGGCAAATCGTTCGTCAATCAGTCGAGTGTGTTTGGAGCCAACTAGCTTTTTAAGTAAAGGACTCTATCGCTGTGAAATCTCTGCAGATGCTCCCTCCTTTCAAACTGTGCAAGAGGAGCGTTATATGAACATCATGGGTGAGATATTATAAACCAGCATAAAGCCAATTGTTCTTATACCGAATATTGTGAAGCTGTGCAGCGTTTGCTCATTACATAATACATTTGCTTAAATTTTGTAGTATTGCCCCGTAAAGGTCCACAGTTAACAGGAGTCCACCCCTGGTACAACATTGGGGATAATTTTACTGCACATTGCTCCGCAGAGAAATCTTCCCCACCACCCAAGATCACTTGGTTTGTGAATGATGTCCAGGTAAGCAAAACTTATTCTCAAAATCTTAAACAAATGCATAAATAATAAATGTATCAATCTCATCGATGGAAAGTTGAGGGGTGTTACGTAATCTGTAATAATTTTTAATAATTCTCCAGTTTGATGCGGAAGTGTGCGACTGTATTTCCTCAGAATTATTTCAAAGTGGAAAAGAAATTGATGGCACAATCTACTTTTCCGCTACCACTCAGCTTGCATTCCAGTTGGATACACCATATTTTCGTGATGGCTCCTTAACGGTCGAATGTAAAGTCACTTTCCCCAAATCTGACGTTGTACTCCGAAGCAAGACACGTTCAAATATCAAATCTGGATTCGGAAGACACTACGCAAATTTTTCAGCAGCTTTTACTTTCAAAATGGATCTCATACTACTTGCAGCAGCAGTATTAATTAATATCTTTTAGTCAGGGGACGGGCAACTACCATTGTTTCTTAGTCACAAATCATGGCGAAGAATAGTGATTGTTAAATCAGGTATAATGATTGCAGGAAATAATTCTAAGACAAATTATTGTATAAATAGGATAAGCTTTACGTTTACTGTTTACGGGAAGTTGGGGAACATTCTGTATAGTTATGCTAATATAATAATTGGTGATGGCACTCACAAATTGTGTCACAACACACAGTTTATGGTTTAGTAGACTCGTAGCCGGTTTCGATCGGGTAAACCGAGTTTTGGTTTTGGCGATTTTTTTTCCAGTGAACATATTCAAGTATTGCCGGTGTCAGTTAGTCAGTTAGTTAAGGACGGACCAAAGGATGCCTATTTTTACGATGAAAGTAGATTCAGGTATACACATATGAGATTTATTAAATTAAAGAAAGGGAAAGGGACCAAAGGATCTACTTAATACTTACCAAACTACCAATAGTTCTATCTAGCAAATCAACTACCAACGTAGTGTCATACTTAAACGCTCAATAAGGACCACATAACGTCAGTATCTGTAATAGCCTAGTCACATTATAACGCTGTACACTTTGTAACTCCTGTTTAATTGCATTTTTTCAGTCCTTGAAGAAGAATTCATAGAAGAACATTAGAATATAATATTTTTGTTCTAACTTACAAAAATGATAATGTGATTATGATTCGTGCTAGTAATTTCATATATTTATTGCTTTAAATTTTATATGTATTTACTATTAGATAAGTATTTATCTTTACGTGTTTATTGCATAATACATAAAACTATGCATTCTACTTGCTATCTATTTTCCTAGTCACTCTGGTGTTTATTTTTAAAATAGAGAGTCTAGTCTATATAGCGTATGTAGGTACGATTCTTGTAATAAGTACTATCAATTAGTAGACTAGGAAGCAATTGAAAGGCACTAACAACTGATTGTTTTGATGTTAGTAATAGTATTACTATTATTAGCAATAATATGCCCCAATAAATATTCATTTTTACAATAAATTTTGCAAGCCTCCTGGGCGGCTAAAGACTTCACCATCTCGAGCATAAAATGGAGCAGTGAGAGTCACCAGATTTGTCTTCTGCTGAAGAGCTTCAATTCCCGCATTGCTTATCTGCATTTTAAAACGTTGTTATAACTGACGCCTTTGAAGTACGTATGTATTTCTGAACTTGGCTACATTTCACATTTTAAACATTTAAAATAAAAATCTTACAGAAGTTTCCGGGATTTCAATACAAGTGAGATTCCCAGCATCCAACAATCCGTAAGTTACAGAAAAATCGGTAATTTTTTCTTGTGGCTGAGGATATAGCACGAACCTCCACAGTTCTATTATTGAATGAAAAAACGTACATACATAATTAGTATTATACGTTACAAATGTTTATACAATGAGATTATAGAAATGCATGTAGCAGTATCTACTTTTGAGATCTCCAATGTATGGGAGCTTCCGGTAATCCTTCATGAATCGATATTTTCTCTCTAGTAAGTTGTAGGGAACACCAGTAATTCCTTCGTCACTCACTTGAGTTCCTAGAACGATAAGTTCTTGCAACTGTCCCATGTCTCGACAAATAATGCGAATATTGTCATCATTCAGGTAGGAAGACAAACGTTTCATGTTGGGGAATACTGCTGCCACTTTCTCCATGCAGTCCGGTGCAAGGAAATACTCGTATGAGAAACTTTGCAAGGAAGGGAAAACCAATTTCGGATCCGTATTCCTTATGACAGAATTATTAAATGTGACATCGCCATCCCCATACTGAAGAAGGTTCAAGTGCTTTAAATTTACAGCCAAGTTGAGAAAAGCAAGAGAGTTTATCACATTACACTGCAGCTCCAAAGAGGTAAGCTTGCTGAAGGGAAAATCCGTGAACTTGTCATCCAAAATCGTGCAAGGAGTTTCAGAGTCCCTGAATAACTTCAAACTCCTAAGTGTCACGGAATGTTTTTTCAACAATGATGATACTAAGGAACTGTCGATGTCTTCTGCTAGACTCAAATCTAAATTAACAAGCTTGCAGTCAACCTTGAGGAGCATTTCTATGTGAGAATTGTGCAGGTCTGTAAGAACGCAACTAATATCGGAGAGGTTCTTCAAAGTAGAGGGCGGCGCTGATGACATCATGGACAGAAGTTGGGTCAACTCCTCTGCGGTTCTGCACTGACAGCCTAAAATCTGTGGGAAACGAGAATGAATAAACACCGTTTTTAGCGGAACAGCATTGCTACCAATTCTCAAAAACTAATTTTGTTTCATTACCTCAATATTTGGGAATGCTGTAATAAAACTTTGCCAGGGAGTAGCACTGTATTCACTGTCATCCAAACTTCCAGTCACTTCTAGGTAACGCAGATTCAAATTTTGTCGTATTATTGCAAATTCAAAATTATTATTTTCGACATCTGAATCTTCAAAATTTGAGGGGATGGACATGGAAAGCACTGACAAATTTGGCAGACCATTTAAAATCTCTCCATAGTTAGCGATACATTTAATTAAGGCAATTTCTTTAACTAGTATTCCATAGTCTTCTAGAAAAATTTCCATTATTCGCTTGTACTTCCCACGAATGTTGAGGTTGACAAGCTTGAAGTTGATAAAAATATCCATGTTGGCTCCTAGAAACTTTCGGATTTTCGTTCTGCCATCTTCGTTTTGGAACACGATGGACGATTTGTGTTGAAAAGAATGTTTGGATGCGGAATTCCATAGTTTACAGACTAGTCGAAAATTCTTGAGTTCTTTAAACTTTAAGTACTTTGTAAGATTAGTCACAATCTACGAAAAAATAAAAACATCCATGCAATTTATCAAGTTATTACTATGTACTTACCTAGGTATGCTATGTAGTTTGGCTAAAAATATCAATTCAATTATTTACTTACAACAGTTAATAAAAATATTGTGATTTAATGGACGTACCAGATGATTTTGGAAAGGATGTTGTTGCGAGTCCATCCTGCAGCCCGTGTTTATTATTAATCACTGCCGACTCTGTGAATGATTTGATAAAATTAAAAGCAGCACTGAACTCTAAAGCATAATATATCTTTACAGTGCTTCTCCACCTCCATAAAAGTTATCTTAGGCTATTCACCTGTGGACACAGTAAAGCAATGCCCCAGCTTATATTATATGCGCTTTTTGTACACCGCCATCGTCAGTTTGGCTAACGGATTGCCGCCCACATAACAATGCTGGTGGATTTTTTGCTCTCCATGTACGTCAGCTAAGGATGACCCACACACACAATTCAGCACAAAGTACATGGATGTAATCATAATTAAGGCAATTTTACGTTCTAAGACAAATCGTAGTACAGCCGTAAAAGGTGTATGGTACAACAATCAGGATATGACTGTGCAGATCATGTGTATAGACAACTAAACACAAAAAATATGAACCCCAAAGGAAATACTAGTGTTGATTCACTGATATGCAGAACGAAAAAGTGAACTCAAGTTTCGAGTTCCTTAGACATATAGACAGGACTGAAAATAAACTTCAGATCCACCAAATTACAGACAGGGACAGGAGACAGTCTCGAAAAGTCCCCATGACTTTTAGCTCAATTTTTTAACAAAGTCTCGTTATAATCAATTCAAATTATTATCCGATGCTGGAAAAATTTATTTTTCCGTAAAAAATTGGATACAAAAAATAAGAAATAAATAATAGTTTCGAAAGTAGGATAATAAAATTTATTACGGTCAATTAAGCCCCACCTGCCCTACCGTCAAGCGCGAGCTTAGCTCACCTCAATTCTTTTATGCTTATTCTTTTTTGTAGTATAGTGACAGTGACTTCGTAAGATTTTAATTTTTTTCTTATTTTCCGAATTCCGAAAGTCATTTTTATATATACCTATATTATTATTTCTCTTGGCAACTATATTGATTATTGATACTGTTAAAATGTATAATATATATTGTATTATAATACGCAAAAGTAACTTATCGATATCGACTGTCTACTTACTGATAGGAAATAAAAATATAATAAAGCTTACTAATTAGTCAAGGCACATCGAGCCTTAATATATATATAAGTTTTGTACTTGGCAGGGTAAAAGCCATTGCGAATTTTCTACACCTATTAACAATTAAAGGATGTATTTTGTATGCTAACGTGAGAAGGTAAGATTGACTAATACTATTACAATTTTAAGCTTACAAATGAAAAAATGAATAAGCTTTAAATCTGTTCACAAAAGGTTTAGTTTTACAAAAATAGTGGAGAAAATTGCAATCAGAGCAAAATCACTATGCACAAGTAGGTAAGTATAAAGCCAACAGTGATTTTCGCAAGGGATCCAAAACTTTATGTCAAAGCTGTTGGGACAGAAATAAAGGAAATTACATACATTAATAATGATACTTAAGGCTTGAAAGTCCTCAGAATGGCATTCATTCCATTTTGTCCTCAATGCTGTATGTATGTATATGCATCCTCAGGAAACTAACAGGGACTTATAGTAAACACCTAGCTACTCAAAAGTCAAAAGTTAAGGATAGTTCAATATTATATTTTTGAATTGATGACCGACTGACATGCTAGGTACAAATGTATACACAGGTAGGTAGGTATACTATTTTAGTAGGACAAAGAGTTCGTCCCAAATCTCCCAAATATCTCATGCCACTTTTTCTTCCAGGTAAAATAAATGTGTCATCCGAAATTTATAGTTGTAGAAATATATGGATCGGTGTACCGTGTTCTTGATTTAGAAGCACAATATTATTGATCAGATGGGAAAATCAATTACTATATATTATATATATATTGCTTGATTACAATCTGTCTACTTGACAGAATTCATGCGTTCGTGCTGACAGAAACAACTCAATTACCAACCTAATACACATTGTTTATAAAGTGGCATCCATTAAACTTTAGTTGACTTGATTTCTTATTTTTTGTATAGGGAACTATAAGGAACTCAAAAACAGACAACACTTGTGAATTATAAAAGAATAATCTGCTAATCGGCATAGTAAATAACATGATAAATGTATTGGGAAGAGGAACCAACAGCAATCCATCAAAGCTTGCCAGGTTTTGGGGTGAAAAACGAGTTTGTGTCTCACCTCTGTGTAATTTTGGGAATAATACACCATCAGTAAACTTCCAGCCATTTCCTCCTCTTTGTCATGAGCTTGAGTCCCGATCCCAGACATGGCAGCTATCCTTTCTGAAATACAATAATTCAAAGCCAGGAAATCACTGCTTAGTAAGACATAAAGACATTATTAAATAAATTTAATGTATCAAATTACATGAAGAAAACAGAAATTCAAATGATTTCCAACTCTATTTTTTTCCTTTCCTTTGTCGGACACAATCTGTGAACATTACGCAGAAAGAGCAACCGCCTAGTCATTACACTAAGCTTTGTTTCTGGCTGTTTGGCCGCAGTAAGACGCAAAGCGAAAAATTAGATCCAAAGCCAAATCTTCATACATAATTTGATTTACATTTTTATTTGAAATAAGTAAATACCTAAGTACATACCGTAATTGACCGAATTATTGCCGGGGCTCAAATAATCGCCGGAGCTCGAATAATCGCCGGGGTCTAGGCATGCTATATTCAATAATCGCCGGCGCTCAAATAATCGCCGGGGCGCTTTTTCGGAATGAGCACCAATGCATTGGCAGCCCGCGCAGTTGGGCTTCCTTGCTTGTATAGTACATAATTACGTTTGGTTGAAATGAAATGTGTCTGATGGTTATGGCTTTTTTAAACAGTATTTTTTCTAGGTAATC
>JAQFZC010003638.1:0-18229 GCA_034695205.1 Dicyrtoma fusca | reverse complement strand
CTTAGAAAAAATACTGTTTAAAAAAGCCATAAACATCAGACACATTTCATTTCAACTAAACGTAATTATATATTACAAGTACAGCAATAAAATAATATTATTCATTTAAAACTAATTGTAGCATGCAAGTATTTAAATATACGCCCTTTCCGCATAACGAAAACTATATTGTTATATACAACGAAGCCTGGCTGCACGGGCTGCCAATGCAGTGGCGCAAATTCCGAATAAGCGCCCCGGCGATTATTTGAGCTCCGGCGATTATTGAATATAACATGTCTAGACCCTGGCAATTATTCGAGCCCCGGCGATTATATGAGCCCCGGCGATAATTCGGTCAATTACGGTAATTAAGTTAGCCAGCAACGCAAAATAATGCGTGGAATTATTCTAGTTTTTGATTAAAAACTAAATAATTAATTTAATGTTTAAAACAAATTTTAACTGTAATAAAATATGCCACAATGGAAAACAAAAGGCAAATTAATAATATATTGCTATAATGAAAAATACTGCTTAGCTATTTTTTCCTAAACAATCGTTAAATTATTATGCTACTAGATAAGTAAGATAAGTGTGGAAGAAAATGTAGTTAATTATAATATATATTTCAAATTAGTTCTGCAAACACGTATACTAACATACATAATTAAAAATATTTTACAGGTAGCCAAAATATAGAAAAATGGTAAATACTCTCCTGCCATAAGTTGCTAATAGTAATAATGATCTAGTTAAGTTTTTTCACGGGATTTGCAGGTTCAAACCTACTCCTAAGCTCTTGAAAAAAAAACAAATATGTCTTGTGGTTAAAGAAATGGGATACACATACCTAAGTGCTAAGTGACCTCAAATAATCTTTTAATGTTATCTTGATCTTCAGTTAAACACATTATTGAATCCAGGCCCCGTTATCCACCAATGCAATATTTTGCAACTGTTTTTAAACACTTACGTCACGTTAAATAATCTTGACTGAATCATTGTGCAATGTCCTTTTACATTCCAATCAAAACGGAAATATTTGATTTGAGTCAAAGGTGTCCAGAAAAGGAATTTACAGCTCTCTGAAAACTTGTGATTTGGGAAGTCACTGAATAATGAATAATAATTTTATTGTAATTTGTAATTATTTGTTGTTTTCTTGTTTTTACTTTTTTACCTTTTAAAATTGAACTTTCCGCTTACAGCACACGAGATTCGAGGGAAATCCCTGGGAAGCTCTTACAAGCGAACGTACTCTACTTTTACATCTACAATCGAAACACACAGTTGAAGTTGGAATTAAAAACGGAGACGGAACGGCGAAATATGAAAGGTAATTTGTGGACGCTTTCATCAGTGCATTGTACTGTTCTTTTACTACGAGGGGCTATCCATAAAATACGTTAGCATTTTTAGGAAAACTCATCCCTTTGAATCTTAATGGGAATATGAATGTTTCGATTTTCAGGGCAGAATTTATGCGTAGCCCCTGTGCCCTGGTGAGCCGGTATTAATATACAAGAGTACAAGGGGCTGTCCTTAAAGGACGTTTGCAAACGACGGTAGGTAGGGGGTTGGAGTTGGAGCTTCCGTTTACGCTAATGTTAAAAAATGCAAACTTTTGGGTGAGGGGGGGATTAAATGACCAAAAAAATGCAAACGTCATTTATGGACAGCCCCAAGGGTAGTGGCCGTAGTGCAGTCGCTGTAAAAATATATGTTGAAGCTGAAGCCTGCCTGGCACGTTTAGGGATGCAAGTCCTGCTGCGGAAGAGATCCGATCACGAAGGCACATTTTTAGTTTTCATTTCGGCAATTCCCAATTTCCCAATTTAATGATCAGAATCAGCAGAAGTGAGTGAGCCACATTCCACACACATTTTAATTTTACGCACATTGCCATTGCTTCTTTGCATCTCTCTCTCTCTCGTTTCTTTGGCTTTAGGTCTACCATGAAATGAATGGAATAGTTGACAAGCATTTGTAATTTGTGTGTGTGTGTGTAGGTAAACGGGAGTAAAGTATTTCCTGGCTGTTCAAAATACAAGTAATCTCGTGTCGTTGCAGCTGCAGATGGGCGTACAAAAAATTGTGTACGACGAAGACGGAATAGCCATAAGTTATAAGAAGAAGAAGAAGATATTATACCCAGTAATTTGTAAGTTTTAAACGACTTGCTACTTGGTTAAAAAATAGTTTTTAAATCGTTTGCATCTTTACAGGTTCTGTTGACTGTCAACTGTTCACTGGCTGTGTTCACTGTCAACTGTTCTGTTAGTTAACTGACTGAATGGATTAATTGATTGAAATCCAAATCCAAAGGCACTGTGTTAATACATAATAGTCAGTTCCTAATTTAGCTTGTTACAGATTACAGACAGAGAGACAGACAGACGGGCAAAAGTGCTCAGTGTTATTTACAGTTTACAGTATTTAAGAGTTCTTGGCTTTAGTCGTTAGTTTTTGTTGTTGTTAGAAGTGCTTCTTGATGGTCGAATTTTTTACTTGTACTTTTTTAGCTTAACTAACATGCCATATCCCCAGTCACGGGAAAGAGCAACCGAAACGCAACAGTCAACAGTCAAAAGTGGCACGCTGTAGAAATTTTTGTCAGTCATCAATCTTGTGT
Organism: Dicyrtoma fusca; assembly: GCA_034695205.1. NCBI lineage: Eukaryota > Metazoa > Arthropoda > Collembola > Symphypleona > Dicyrtomidae > Dicyrtoma > Dicyrtoma fusca. Next base: position 15,615 of record JAQFZC010003638.1, on the reverse strand, counting down.
TCCTCGTGTTTGGGAACAATTAATTTCCTTGTTTATTGACTATTTAATAATATTATTTACTGCTGAGGTGACTGCTGAAGTGCTAATTGCAGAAATCATCAATTGTCAACTTGTTTGTAAGTTAGCCGTTGTCGGTTGGTTGTCACAACACTCACAAACTCACAACCCACAACCGTCACCGTCAGCCCTTTTTATTTCTCATTCAACATTTTATTGTGAAATTATTTCGTCGAATATGTACTGGTGACTGGTGTATTCGGGCTGAGCTATCTTGTAGGTCAATATCGATTATTAACAGTGGTAAATTATTAAGCATTTAGTGTCAGCCGTCAGTCATAGTCATGTCACACATGACTCATGTGTGACAATGACTGTGAGACTCTGTCGTCATTTAATTGTTCTGTCCTCTGTGTTTACGGGGAAAGATAGTTTGACCTTACTTCCATTTTCTCTGTTGTCTGTTACAATTTTAGGAATTAGACTTTATTTTATTCGACTGATTTATATACCTACCTAGGTTGTGTTTATGTAAGTAAATAGGGCAATGTAAATATTTGGATTAAGTTTCATTTTTAAAGGTACCGTCGACTGTTCACTGTTCTTCATCTTATAATATCAAATTTTGTTGACTCAGTTCTCCGGTTAAAAATTAAACTTTATTCTGGCAATTATAGTGACTGATAAAGAAAGAAAGATCTACTAGTAAAAAGGTTCGTCATACGTTCGTACATCTTATATGTATAGTGGCATTGGGCCGGTGGATGGGGATGGATGTCATGTGCTCAGCGAGCTGATATGTGATTGTTGCTCCTGTGTTTTTTTCTTAAGGTGCGTGAACGAGAAATCTTACTACTGGCCTCATGACGGGGAGAGCAGCAAAAAGGAGGAAGCTGTCCGAGGATGTTTTAGAGGATGAGGAGAATCAGGACGAAGTAGATGAAGTCGCAAGCGAGGTGAATACGCAATGCATACAAAGCTATTATTATGAACTGTTTAATAATTGAACTAATGTCAATTTTCTTTTTCGATGCCGAAGCCGTCGGATGGGTTTCAACTTGTACTACATATGTAATCCGTTGTGTAGCTGCTTTTTGTTTTGTGGTTTAAATAGCTTTTTTTAAGTTAGTAGCACACAATTAAATGAATTGGCCTGCTTTTATAATGCATTATGAGTGTAGGAGTTTGAGGTAGTTATGACGTGGTTTATTTATTTACAGAGCGGCAATGAGTTGAAAATGTATGATGATGCTGTGCCGAACCATTCTAAAAAAACGGATGAAATCAAAGGCACTAATGGCGGTGCAGACAGTGCCTCGGCGGATATTAGAGTCAGCACTACGTTCAGTGTTACGCTAATGGATCCCAGGGCCGTGATGAAACAAGTTTTTACGAATGAGTTGGTAAGTTAATACTAAATAATTTTCATGATGCACATATTGGAAATAGTCTTTGAAATATGTTCACTAACTTTTAATATTCACGTTTTAGATCGTGTCGAAAATAGTTGAATACTTGCCCGTACGAGACCTGATTAAATTCCGAACGTTGTCTACCGTGTGGAATGTGGAGGCTGTAAAAAAGATCAAATCCTCCCATAAAATGCTTCGATTTGAAGCTCACAAGGGAATGAGTCATAGAGACGATAACAAGAATATGAAAGTAATTGTAGGACCACGAATGGATACATTTGTCAATATAGTCTTAGCAAGTCCTGAGAAAATCTTTACACGATTCGCATTCCTTGGAAGTCAGTTATCCCATCCTGTTATCGTTAAATTTTTAGAAAACTACGGATCACTTATTCAAGAATTAGAAGTTGAATGGGATAGAGGGGATTTGGCTCTAATTGGGAATTTTAGGGAATTAATCCTTTTTGCTGTTCCCAACCTTCGGATATTACGTCTCAAGAGCGTTCCAGCTACATGGTCATCTGGAGTCATATTTCCCAGTTGGCTTCACAAACATACCACACTTTTGCATCTGAAAGAAATTGACCTTAAAGTTCCAGTCATGAACAGTGATAATTTCAGATCTTCTTACAAATTGCTGCACAGTCTCCTAGAAATTGCTCCAAATGTAGAATCTGTCCCTCGACTACAACTTGGAGGTACTACAGATGTCCAGGCGGGAGTCATTGACACTTTTACAAGTTTGAACAAGCAAAATGTACTGAAAGGAATCGAATTTGTTACCTTCAACTCAACGGTGTATGAAAGCATTGCACAATTGTCTACGAAGCAGATTTGTATTGAAACCATGTATTTCTACATGCGATATCTTCCCGCCTCGCTAAACGAGGCTAGACAAGCTGAAATTATAGAAGCTATTGAAAAGATAATTGAAGATCAAAAATCAAATTTAAAATTTTTGCGTTTGGAAATCACTGCACCTGAGCGGCCCTATATAAATCTTCCTGTCTTACCTAAACTTACTGGTCTAAAAGTTGTACGGAGTTCAACTTGTCAGGTTGTTCCCTCCGATATTTCGTATGCCAGAAATGTTCCTAAATTAAAAGAACTGTGTATTGTCGGGGGAAGGAAAGGATTTGGATCTAAGTTATCCACCGTTTTGCCACTCAATGACATATTTTACCCAAATATGAGTGTTGAGAAACTAACATTAGTTGGCTGTATTGAGTCCGTCTATGCAATTCGACGCGCTGCATCCATCTTTCCGAATATAAAGAGTTTAAGTCTGACCAAAGTGGTGGAGTCAGCATATGCTGCTCTATGGAGTTCGTGGCCTGATCTAGAAGAGTGTAATATCAAGTACGTTTATAACGTATCCAGTGTTGACTCTATTTTTACTGGAATTCCTGTCAAAATTTGCAATGCAATTCAGCGAGATCTAAACTGCTTTGACAGAGCATCCATTTGGTATAGCAGCAGCGTGGGGTTCTATCCCAATATAGCTCCCACCATCACAAGATGGAAAAGTAATGTTTACTGTATAATGCAGCCAGTTCCACATATTGTTATTCTACTTTGAATTCTAGTAGCTTTTGATTCGGAAATGCGATTTTAATTTGAATGAGGATTTTGGAACGGAGAGACTGGAACAACCACGAATAATAGTAATTCTTTCTTGGCAAATTCACCGTCGTTTCTCTTCCAACATCTTCATTCGAATAAAAAATTGTTGTTCAGACTCCAGAGTTATTAGGACTAAGGTAGACTACCATTAGGTGGAGCACGGTTTTAACTCATGTAGAATGTATTCAGAATATTTTAACAAAGTTTGTATTCACCGTATCTTGATATTTCTTGATATTTTTATTAGTTTTATAATGTTAACATTTACGGTTTTTATTTTGTAGAGCTTAGGAAGTTACAAATCAACTACACAAATCAACTTAATCGGCCGAAGGAGCTGGAAAATCATCGTTATATCACCGACACAACAGGTTGCATGGCTTTCTCAAAAATGCCAGCGCTAGAAGAACTTGTTGTTGGTTATTGCAAGGTACTTAGTATTCCATTTCGTAATAAATTACTAGTTATTAATAATATTTAGTACATTAGTAAGTTTACCTGTTTGTTTTTTGATTTCAATGTAGATCTCAAGTTATTGCGTACAAATGCTAGAAAGCAAAATGAACATTGTGAGAATCTCTCGAACGTGCGCGGAATTTTCTCAATACGACGAAGAAGACGATAATAGTGACGAGTAGGTAGAACATCAGATCCAGTGTGAGTTGTTGCTCTTTGGCACAAATACTTCCAAAGACAAGAAGATAAAGTCGTCTACCAATATTCTGCACGGTAATTTTGTACCATCGTAAGTATAAATATATGTCACTTTACTATGCTCTTGTGTGTAAGACTTGTAAAAGTTTTTCGATGTTTCTTGAAGTTGATATTTCGATTTTGAAACCCTTGAAGTTCATGATTTCTGCTAAAGATACTTGAATGAATTTATGAGAAATGAGAGCATGTCAGTGTCAGTCTACAAATTACAGGCATAACAAAAGCTGAGTGACCAAAACTATAATTTATTATACATGGCATATGTATTTTTAGGTTAACTGTTTAGTGTCTAGTGTTAATATGTTTTTTTACGGACTGAGCTTATAAAATATATTTAGTGAACCGAGTTTCCATGCTGTAAAAGTGATGAAAATCAAAAATTTGGAAATCAACTGTAATAATAATTATTGTGATTGTTTTATTGCGGGTCCCTATTTCAAACGCTGCGCTGTGAGGATCTATACAGGTACAATTATATTAAGTTGCAAAAATACTTAGTTAAAGTTAGTTATTGTCGGACGCTGACCTTTGTAAATTAAATTGTTCTCTTCATTCTTTTCCATTATTTACCCAAATTATTATGTAAACTTTTTCCCCTGTTCTCCCACTTGTGCTACTATTAAATCGAATATATAATAGGAATTTAAGTGGCTATCCTAACATAATAATGATAATAATAGTAATGGAAGATTTTTGTCATTGCTACTTTCAAATATTGGTCAAAGCGTTGTTCAAGTAAGTGATAGTATACTACGTTGTATCTTGGTTGAAGGGGCAAAACTTGCTATAGAAAGCGAAATGCAAAAATATCGATCGATCTAATTATATTTTTCTAAAATTCACAACATGGGATTTCGTAGCGTGAGCGCGCTTCCCTCTTGAATTCCTAACTTTTGTTAGGTAGATTGCGTCATGTGTCGCACTATCAACGGCGATATAAAATGATAAATGAAATAGTAATTAATTACTCATACCTAATAGAACTGGCTACTCTTGTTTGTGCCGTTGCTGTTATCGTTAGGACGGCTTACAGTAGGTTATTTTTTGATATCGACGGATAAGTAAATATATAATTATTAATTGCAAATCTTAAGATAAATTAAATGTAGATTCACTGTTGTTATCGCTGTAAGCTGTAATTTTAAGAGCCTACATTACGTACTTTGTAATAATATTCCCTGTAGTAGTTGATATATTCAAATGGACTGAAAACGGATTAAATGTATGGAATTTTTGTGGAGTGAATATAGAATTTATTAATAAAAAACGAGTGGATTTGGCTAATAGTATCCTTTTATATGTACCTATTCGTATTATTAAGATGGATTTTAAAATGTCATTTTATTTAAGGCCTAGAAAAACTTGAATCTCCCTTATAATAATCCAGTGAGGTTTTACACCATTGTTTATTCTGATTCGAATACACTGTGTTCTCCTGACAGTCCTATTAAGAAAAATATCCACGCTACCATTTCGAAAAGCTGTCAAAGTTGTGAATGTGGAACACAGAGCCTTGTAAGCATTGCTCAGCTTCTCAAATTTCTCGGAGGTTTCTACAGTTGCATTTTGTATCATATGCTTAGGGGATGAATTCGTCTCCAATTTCCCACTCAAAATGAGCAGCCGTCTAATTTTTAAGGGCTTTGGGAAAATAATATCCATTGTAGCCTTGGATGTGGCTTGACCCCAGAAATAGCCGGGAGTTGACAGGTAGGCAAATTCTGGAAGATAGCCGTCACGAACTTTCATATTAGTCAGAATGTCCGCGGATGGGTTTTTGTTGTGGTACTTCTTGGCGACGGTGTTGAAAGTAGGATCTGTCAAGCTTTGATGCTTCTTCTTTAACGTGGAGACGGAGCCAATGTGTTGAAAAAGGGAAGGAATCCTTCGAGAAATACAACTTCCATCCACCATGTGCAACCGAATGAATTCAGTCATAAGCATGTCCACGGGTTGTTCCCGATAGAAAATGGTAAGAAACTGTATCAGTCGTAGAAGGTCCTCCGAGCGGTAGAGCAGTCCAATCCCAAGAAAAGCTACCATAAAAAATTGTGCTATTTTATACAATTCAGAGTAACTATATTTATTATAATTTAAAAGAGTAAACATGTTGTGTCAATACAAGTAAACTGGAGAGCAGCCCAGCATGGATCCGACTCTTTAGCAGAAACAAATTCCTCGATGGCTCTAAGATACTGATGAGATGTGATCACATCATCTTCAAGAACGAGGAAATACTTGGCCATTGATTTACTGTACAGGAATAAAAATATAAAATCTAACACTTGCTTAGTTCGCCATATAACTCTGTCCACTGAGTCATTAAAGCTTCTTTTTGTCCTAGCAAACTCCATAGAAGGATACATTTTTGGAGTGGAGGATGCAATCACTTGAAAAAATCCAGAGTTTAGTTGCTTCTCGAAATTTTCCTCAATTAGTTCTAACTGCTTTTGCCTGTAAGAAGATGGTGATGATTCAAGTGAAAATTTTGTAGGAGATGGATCGATGCATTTTTAGTATCTCCATCGTTTAAAGAAATAAAACATTTTGGCTTTGTAGAATAAAGATTACGGCTTACACACTTTTTGTCTTCTTCTTTGTCAGCCAAATAAATGATAACTACAGCATTTTTCTTGTCTTGGGTATCCGATTCCTTATCAAGGGAGGTCAATGTCTTGATTAAATATTCTTCCTTTCTGTACACAGTTGAAATTCCCAGTGCCAAAAACTTAGTTTCGTTTCCAAATTCAACTCTTTGTATTTTGCCTGCAACATGACCGTTGGATACACTCTGAGCAAGTTGACACTGCCAGTCCTCGTCACAGCTACACAATTGTCCCGATTTGAACTCTGATCTAGAAAAGAAGGATTGCAAATGCCGTGCTATAATACATCCTAGAAGAAGGGCCACGAAAATTAGAAATGGAAATTTTAAGACAGTGGAGCTGGAGCTACAGCGAATTAACTTCTTATTGAAACTCATTACTTTTATTTATTTCAGCTACTAAAGATGATAGAAAGAAAGAGAGTCCACTTGATTTGATAGGCTTGTACACTCTGATATGATTTATTACATTTATTGTTTAATAAATAATTATGAATCATTGTTTGATATACGGACGTTTACATAGTTTGCGTATACCTACCTACATATTATCGTAATAGCCTAGGCAGATATTTCAGGGTTTGATTGAGGGCTTCACTATCTAATATTTTGTAGTTTTTTTCATAGCATCCATACATAATATTATATGGGCTCCGTATATTATTATTAAAGTATGTGCAAGTGATAGAAATGTATTCAATACAAGACAGCTGACATGCCAGCTAAACTGCCAGATGCCGAAATGCCAGTACAGTAATAGGATATACTTACTGATACAAGTCTTAAATAATTTTGAATTGTAAACTTGTAATTGTTATAAAGTTAATAAAAAACATTACAGCTATACTTCTCTAGGGTTTCTTTTGTCTTCATTTGCCATTTAACATTTTTGTATTTTACACAGAAGTTTGTATCATATACATAAGACCTTGGTACCTAATACACTGCAAATTGTAAGTCACTTGTTATTTCTGAGCCGAAGATTCTATTGGGGCAAAAAGAGTACTATGTATTTCGTATTATATTATATTGCATATCGACAACTTGGTTAACAGCTGACTTAAATTATTAACAATTATTATTATTAACTAGCGATAGGGAAGCCAACAAGTACAAAAATACTTCCAAAATACAATAATTGTCACTATCTACTGACACATTACATATATTGATATTATTTTATTACTACCTAGAAGTTTCGAACAGTCGAAAATAATAGACGTACAAAACTTATTTACTATAATTTATATTATTTGGTTGGATATTTTAATGATTATTAAAAAAGAATAAATTAAAACTACCTAGTACTTACAATGTATGAACAAGCGAAGTATCCCTAACTAAATACTAAAAAACGATGACGGTTGCATATGATTGATGAAGAAGTACAATATTAAAAGTTGAAGAAATAAGAAAAAAAAAAAGTGCAATCAGTTCATAGTTCATGTTCTTCCCTTCTACAACTACAACATTAAAAACGATTGTATGAAAAATATATCCGAATCCAATTAGTAACGCGGATAACTCTAATTACACTACACGTCAAAACGCCTATACATTAATACATTTACATGCAAATATAAAAACAATATTTAACAATAAAACTAAAATGACTAAATGACTCATCTAAAAATTTGAATTTCTCTAATAATAACCCACGACTTCTGTCCCGGGCCAATGCGAACCCGGATACATTGAACACTGGTCAGATTTTGACTGATTTGACTGGCTCTATTAGTAGTAGTTGTAGCAGTAGTACTAAGATTATTTAAATTAACGTCTATATTCCCATTTTGAAAGGATCCAATGTGCCTAAAGTTATCACAGATGGCCACGTTATTATTTGCTGAAATTTTCTGGAACTTCTCACTAATCTCCAAATATCCGTCTTTAATAGGATCTTTAATTTTAGATTTAGGCTCAATGATTCCACTGACAATGACGATGCGGGACACGCCAAGGGGAGCGGGGAAAATAATGTCTAGAGTATCATTTGTCTTGGCGATGCCCCAGAAGAACCCTGGAGTGGATCTAAATGCATATTCTGGAACGAAATCATTGTACACTTTCATTGAAGTGATCAGATCCGCTGAGGGATTTCGATTCTTCGTAAATTTACGATTTGCCATGTTGAAGGTGTTATCAGTGAGCTTTTGAACTTTATTCGGTAACGTGGATTTGACACCAATATGTTGAAAGATGGATGGGATCCTCCTCACAATTAAATTCACTTCGGGAACCTAGGTGCAGACAATTAAAGATAAGGACAAAGGTACATATGACATAAATAATTGATCCATTTGAAAATAGTACGAGATTATCATATAGTTTAAGCCCAAACATCAATAAACATTTGATTATATTGATTTCCTTTCCACGAAACGACGAAACTATGCTATGGAACATCAATAAATCAATAAATCAGTAAAATACAAATAATTGTCCGGATATATATATACCAAAGAAACCAAGCAACTAAAACACTGTTGGTCGTTAAAAAAATTAATTAAATAAGCAGTGAAACATGTTTTGGAATGAATTTTGATGGATTTGTCTTACTTGAAGAGTAATGAATTCTCTCATGAGCATGTCGACGGGTTGCTCCTGATGAAACATGATGAGAAGTTGCGTTAATTTCGGGAGATCCTTCGTTCTAAATAAGAGGCCGATGCCCAGGAATCCTGTGAACTGTAGAGCCGTCCAGCGCTTCTCCTTCCTCGCCGAAATAAAATCCCGAATGGCGGTAATGTACTGTGGTGAGGCCACCACATCATCCTCGACGACTAAGTAGTAATCTGCTAATGGTTGAGAGTAGGTAAATAAAAAGGTAAAATCTATCACTTGCTTGGTTCGCCATAAAACTCTTTCCTTCGAATCATTAAATGTTCTCTTGGTTAAGGCAAAATCCATCGGGGGATAAATTTCATGACTAGATTCAATAACTTGGAAAAATCCAGAATCTAAATATTGTTGGTAGTGGTTCTGGATGAAATCCAATTGTTTTGCACTGAAAAACAAGTCAAATACATACATTCAACATTACATTTGTGTTGGGAGTTCATTTTATTTTAATCTTTTATTTCAAACAATAATACGCAATCAGTAATAATGCAATGCAATGCTGATATACGGCACGCCAATTTCAATTTTTTCAATACATTTTGGAAAATAAAAAATTTAAAAGCCGAAGCATTTTTTAGCAACATCATTGATATTTGAAAATGATGCGATTTCTCGCTGCATGTATACTAACTTTTTATTCGGAGAAGTGTCAGCCAAATAAATAACGACGAGAACATCTTTCCTCTCCTCTTCATCCGACTGCTCAATTAAGGAAGACAAGGTTTTTTCCAAATAATTTTCTTCTCTAAAAACACTGGCAATTCCTAAAATCAAAAACTTGCCCGTCCCTGTCCTCAGTCTCTTGCCGGCAACGAGGGCTTTCGCCGCCTTTTGAACCAATTGCACCTGCCAAGGCGACCGCTTCTCCCCACACAGACTTCCATTTCTATTTTCATAATCGGACAGTCCTAGGAATTTTAAGATTTACACAAAATTATAAGTACCTACAATCTATTATAAAAAGGGAGGGCTGTTGGTATTATTAAAGGTTTTGCATGCCGACCACGATGCAAGTCCCCAAAACTGGCAAAAATTCTCACTTTGCCCAACAAATACAATATTTTCCCAGCATTTCTTCAAAAAAAGGTTTTTTAAACGTTTACTCTATTAAATTGTTTCCTAAAACATGTTAATATGGAAAAACTGACTGAAAACTTTAAAGTAGAGAATTTCTATTACTACAATAATTTAATTTAATACATACGGCTGTCTGCAGATCCTGCTCCTGTTAAGGAAGCATATTCGGGCTCGATGTTGGGGCTGGAACTGTTGAGAAATAGTGATATTTTGGAGATGGGATTGATGGGGGTGAATAGATTGATAGCTAGGAGGCCCAGCATTGTTAGAACGGACAATGCTAGGAGACAAGGCAGTCGCCTTGAGGTCATAATAAAATGTTTCATGGTCAACATTTATTTTTATTATTTCCAAATCTTGATATTCCACAGACATCACAGATTTATTTCGCCAGGCCAATTCGTCCCCAATTTGGACCTGCCTGACGGGATTGACTATAGAGATTGATGGCAACAATAATTCTGAACAGCTAAGTAGGAATTTTCTTCAGAGCACTCTGCCTCTGCTATCTGTGAAACCAAAGCACAATTTATTATTACTCATTTACACATGTATGTATGTAGTTGCTATCCTTTTTCTTCTACTACTGAACTATTTCAACTCTCGAGATCAAAGTAGATGTCCAAATTCCGTTCAAAAACTATGTCTATGGTACAGTTTAGACATTTCAAAAAATAAGCTAGGCAATTATGTAAGCGTTTGCAATTGTATTCATTTACAGTGGCATTCTTCAGTTTCAACGAGTATATTTCCCAGTTTTTTCCATAATAAATTAAAAACTAAAGTAACACAATAATTACCAGCTTGAAATAGAGAACCTTATATGTAGCTACCTACATTTTTAAGGAGGTGAAAATTTTAGAAAGCATTATTTGGATTTAACAGAAAAGAATATCATTATAATTATCAGCCATGAGTTTTACTGCATGTTTTGGATATCGGAATGGAAATAGTTTGTTTTGCAGTTCTATTCTTGTACATTCCCAGGACTCAGTAATTTGGAAGCAACTGGATCGTGGTTCGTGGTGGCTGCGATGTGGACGGCTAAGGCAATCAATAAGAGCGTGATTACTCATTTCCATTCCAGGGAGACTTTGCGTGAGATAAAAAAAAACGCAAAAAAAACAAGGAAAGAAGCGGCTGGATGAAAAGGAGGTAAAAAAATGAGGGAGCCGTCATAGTCAATAAATGATTTAGAAAATGATCCGTGTCAAGTGCCCGTGTGGAACAGCAAGAGAGAGAGAGAGAGACAGAAAAAAAAACGAAACCCGAAACTACCTCTCACATCCATTATCTTGTACAATGTATCTGGTATCATGTGCATCTAGGTCTACAATCTCTCTCTCTCTCTCTGTCTTTCTAGACTCGCTCAATTCCCAGTTCAATTCCCTTTATTTCAAATCTAATGGAGTTTTTTTTTCATGGGAGAAAGGGAAAGTGAAAAGTGAGAGTGACAATGGACGGGAAATACAACAGCATGCATTACAGACACACTTTATGTTTCAGCCACTGTTACGGCTATAGGGATCTTTCCGTCTCGATGTCGCATCAGAGTGACCTATTGGAAATTAGAGATGACAGTCAATACCACGTTTTGGTTCTGTAGTCACGTGGAAGCATTGTGCTAATGTCATGTTATTTTAATTTTACACTTTTTGAAAATGTCAATTTATTGTTTTGTCCTTCCTGGATACGATGATTAGTCATCATTACATCTCTTATTTTGGCCTTTTTTGAAACATACGACATTATTCCTTAGTACGTTCCGAAAAAATTCTTTGACTCTATATTTGTGAAGCTCCTTTTATAGCGTAATAAATGAAAGTACATGTTTCAGGGTACTTCCTCGCTTTTACTATAAGACGGCGGAAGCTACACACCTATTGGGAGCTGCACTCAAGTTTTTCATGCTTCTATGTACATATATGTATGTTCTGTTCAACTCCCCCGTGTTTGGGTTTGATGGACGTAGCCACGCATCACGTTTCACGTGTCTCAGGGTTAAAACATTAACTATTTATACGATGATATGGTTATGGTTGGGGGAGAAACGAACAAAATTTGAAATTGCATTAAAATACACTCTTTCATCGTATTATCTTCCCGTGCCACGTAGACCTTCACCACAATAAAAATTTAATTGTAGAAGGGAGACGGCAAGTCTCGCAACTTCCCACAGAGTAAATAACACAAAAGGAAACGACGTTCAAAATACAGACACTTTTTAAAAATTACAAAATGGACTTTCTAGCCCTATTTTGAAGCCCTTAAAAATAAATCGGAAATTTAGAGTATCTGTATGTATAGGTACCTACATATGTACGTGGTATCTGGACTATGCAGTACTGCAGTCCATACCATTTGCCATCAAGAAGGATTTTGGATGGATGTTTCAGAATGCCGAATCTGGCAAAAAAAACTGAAAAATGTGGACGCTCAACTTTAGCTAAGAGAGAGAGAAAGTATTTCCAGAATAACACTGTATTTCCGCCCTTGTCCATTTACACTTGTACGGGAAGAGCTGACTCGATTTGCAGTCATAGTAAAAGTAAGAGTAGTAAAGCACTATATATTGTCAACTAGTTTTTTTATACGGCATCAAATTTGCAACCAAGGCCCCTTATTTAGATTTTGAGTCTACACTCTACAATAATGCAATGCCATGTGTCTTTCTACAGTTCATATGCATTCTCGACAAGTCTAGTGGTTTAGATTGAACTTTTTTTTTTTTTGGTTTATCTCTTTTCTCTGTGTCTGCATCTGTCCCTGTCCCTGTATCGATAGGATACATGTTTCATATTTATTGCTTAGAATGCTGAGCTGTCATTTCATTTTCATTTCGAGGAAATGCAAACTTTCCAAGCTTGCAAGTAAAAGAATTTAGGCTTTTCTTGGGAAAATTGGAAAATTGGAATATTCAAATATTTTATATCACTCTTCCTATCACTACCACTATATGTCTTCCCCATCCCCATGTGCACCAGTTCCTGACACTTATCACATCTGCTATGACTATAGCAATATTTTGTATGTAGGTACGTAGGTATACAAAGGTACCTACTATATTTTTCATGGTTGTAAGTATGTGCATTGGCTCTGGCTGTCAAATAAAAGCGGATATATTTCTTTCCTTGGATTTATTTTTATGTCAAACATCAAAGGCATACTGTCAGCGACACTGGAAATTGTAAATTGAAGGCTCCACTGCACTGGCACTGTACATGTATGTAACTGTGACTGAATGGGATGACAGTAAATAAATAATGTTCGATTCAATATTTGCTTTCTCCCTTTAGAATATTACATTTTGGAAAAAAGGAAAAAGATTTAGCTAAAATTAAATAATGCAAAAGCTTAGGGTGTAGTTCTGTTGCCATTTATTTATACTTTTTTTTTATATATTTTATGTAGCCTATAGCAAAAGCTCAGAGTAGTGCTTTGATAATATACATAGTACACACAATCTGACCGTCAGCGTCAACTTCCATTCATATTCAAATTCAAAACTTATCGATGCAATGGATCAACGGCCGCCTATGCTATGGCATTCAAAAATCTAACAAAGAAAGAGAAAAAATGAGTTCAAGTTTCAAGTTTTAAACTTTTTTTTTTGTTGGAATTAACATTCAGAATCGGATTTGGATCGGGATTCAAAGCCGGAATTCTCAAGTCTCGTCCCAAGATACACAAGGGATTTTACTTTATAGCCACATTTTAACTTTGACGGCGGCAGCATAGTCGAGACGAACCGGGCATTCCAATGCAAAATTCCTTTCCAAAGGCAATAAGAAACGAACCCCATTTTTACATACCTCTTTTGAATGCGTGGTAAAATTCCTTTAAAAAAAATGTTTCCTTTTTGAGCTAGCTAGTGGCTCTTGCCATCATATTTGTCAGCTCCCTTTGACATGCTTTTGGCTGTCACATAATTAAGGATCGAGATAAGCTAAGCACCTCTGTAAGTAGATTATGCATCAAAACTATTTTATAGTTTAATTTGAGCTTTGATTTACCTAACTGGATGGGATCCCAAGATGAGGTAAAAACGTTATTCAGTCTCGACATTCTTAAGGAGTGTGTATGGGTACCTGTAAGCTCTATATCCGCTAGCGTTTAGCTTTTGTAATTTACTTTTATGCTACACACGTGTAGAAAGAAAATACTTCACCGGTTATTTTATGTGCATATTTTAACCAACCGTTGAAGATGTAATGCCGTCAGAGTAATTATAGGCACTCAAAATTCAAATTAAGACGCTACTGCTTCATTCTTTTTTTGTCCTGTACATTACTTAATAGAGGGTAAAATGGTAATGATGAATTAATACGCCTGCTGTGAACCGCCTTCCCTTTACAATAGTAAACATCCCAGGGGTGAATTTAAGTAGTAGCAGCGTACTTAAAGTTATAAACATGTAATAATGAAAACTGTCAAGTGTAAATATGCATATAGATCAAGAGCCTCAAAGACCCCAAAGAACTGTCCAAGTGAAACCGCTTTTTTCATTAGTTGAAGCTTTTTATTTATTTTCTCCCCTTCTGTTCCAGGTCGTCTCGTCACCAATGATTTGTCAATGTCTAACATGGAGCCGACTTATTCTTACGGATCATTTAGCACAACATCCCAAGACCAACATATATGTAGCATTGGAGCAATATTACATACAAGTAGAGTACCTACCAGCAGCAGGAATATAATATGTATACTGAAACTGAAAGCACAGGCGAAATTCAGGATTTCAGATGCAGAAAAAGAGACGAGAGTGCAGACGAGATGATAGGGTTCTTTCTCGTAGTTTACACAGTGCCGGTGCCTTGCAGATATTACGTTTTGGAAAACCTTCTCAAGAAGTAAAGAGTAGATTATAATTTATGTATGCTTTGTACATTGTAAAAAACAAAACATAATTTTGTTTTTGCCTTTAAAACGTTGCAAGTTGATACCATAATTGCGCACTTTCTGAAAGCATCAACCCAGAGGCATTTTTTGAGAGGATGCATTTTATGCTTTGAGCGTTTTCAAAAGGTTTATGTATGTATGCAATGATTTGGAGGTTATCACAAGTGTAAGTCATTTATTACTATGTATTACCCATTTACCTTTTCGAAACGGTAATATATCTAGTTTTACATGTTACTGAAAATGATAATTTCTAGTTTTGACCTTTGTGAAAGTGTTATGGTATTAGTTTTGAATATTTTTGAAAATGGTAATTTCGAATTTGGACCTTTTAGAAAATGTTTATTTCTAGTTTTCATGTTTTTAAATATGCTAACTTCTAGTTTTCATCTTTTTGAACATGTTAAATTCTGGTTTGAACCTTTTTGAAAGTCTTTTTCAAACAACAAATTTATGGGATTTTTGAAAAATTTAATTTGTAGAATTACAAACTCTTGTAAAGCATTCATTCCATGCAGGTTTTGACCGTTCCAAATAGGAATAAAGTACCTAACCATCTTCCCGTGACTCTTTCTAAAGCTGTAATTTAGTGTTTAACCCCTTTGAAAGCATGCCAACATCCAACAGTGTAGTGCCTTAAATATTTTAGCCATGCAAAGAATGAAA
>JAQFZC010003637.1:0-18230 GCA_034695205.1 Dicyrtoma fusca | reverse complement strand
TGATTAACCGTTGTCACTGGAGAAAACAGGGGGGTACCACAGTTACAAGACGACCACAGTTAGAAGCCTTTACCCTAGCAATTCACCAAATCATTTTAATTAAAACAGAAGATTAAATTACATTTAATACAATTTAAATTATACTGATTTAATATGGGTTGCAGTTAAATACTTACACTTCCTTCTAATATCTAATGCTACGCCTAGTGCAGCCGTTAGTTCTTTTTTATTCGATTTTTCGTATCAATCAGTTCAAACAATTCCATGAAATTACAGAAAAGGAAACTGTCACGTTTTGATGGGGTTTGTTGGTTAAACAAACAAGATCGGAATCGGAAATCGGAACCCAGCAAAAGTTCCACCAAAGCCTACAGTCAGTTACAGAAACAGAGCACAGTAGCGCAGGGTAAAATCTAACTTTAAAGAAATGGAAGATTCCAACAGAGCAGCTAATCAGCCAACCCTATTCATTACTACAGTTTTTGATAGATTATTATTCTTTTACAATTATCAATTTCAATCTAGCTTATTTTTCGATAGTACAAATTATTCGTAATTCGTCAATTAATCAAACTAAGGAAAAAGGAAATACATGACTGACTGCTGACACTACTCCAAGCTCACACTTACCCGCTTTTCCTGCAGTAACGCGTGAAGCAAAGATTCCCAAATTTCCACAAGTCTAGTCAGCCTCATCCTAATTCTTAGCCTGGGAAAAGTCGTGGTCGGTTTATTCTAGTCTAGTCATTTTTTTCTCAGCCTCTTTTGCTAGTCTAGTGAAGTCACAACTTCCAAACGTACCAAGGGCGACTGTTTCGCCGGAATTTACAATGTTACGGTAAATGTAAATTTTTATTTTTTTTATTAAAAAATCATTAGAGGCTAGAGGGCTACTTCCTTGAGGGACTTAGTACAGGTTTACACACAATCCAAAATACCATACAAACAAATAAAATTACAAAAATTAGAATTTTATTCTGCTAAACCTGCGCCCTAAAGAGTGTCAAATGTCAGTCAAAATCAAACACTTCTTTTTGAGTTAAACGAAGTTGTGGGGCGCACGAAGTGTGAATTGTTAACTGTAGATATACGTTTGTGCACAGTTCGCAGCACGCACTAAAGTGCCATCACCTGGACAAATTGTGCACAAGTTACAGCATTTTCACTACAAATTGCTGTACTTACTATGCTATTGCTATTGCTATTACTATTGTCTATTGCTGGATCTGGAATCTGGAATCTGGATCTGATAATCTGCACTTTATTACATACCTCGATAGACTGGGAAAAACAGTGGTAAAAGATTAAAAGATCATCTCATGGATTTTACTAGACTAACGAAAAAAGAAAAAAACAAACAAACACAAGGACAGCAACAATCAAACTAACCAAAGATGAATTTAACCTACCTATAAGTTCACGAAGTCACGAACAATGGAACAATACGGTCCAGTCGAATCCGGTTAAACCTTACTAGTGTTCACTGGCTGACACGTCAGGTCAGTGAGAAAGTCATTTTGTCAGTGAAAGTGAATCAGTTTAATAATAAAAATACAATTTCAACTGTACGTAAGTTTTTCTTTTATTCTGTTTAATTTCAAATAAATTTAAATAAATCCACTTCGTTTATAATTTATTTTACATCCGACTTGTGTATTTTTTATCAAATTCAAAAGTCAAAAGAACAGACAGATTGGGCTTTGAGATTATTGATTTAAGCTGATGAAGATGAAACTGCTGTGTATAGAGTTATAGAGTTGACTACTGACTAATGAGTTGAATAAGTTGAATTGAAGTTTCAAGCTACGAAAAATCAATAATATGTAAGTTCAAAGGTTTCTTGTTCATTTGGTTTGTATTTGTAAAAATAGGACTTATAATTCTTAAAATTCATTCATCAATCTTATAATAATTTTTATTTTATATTAAATTGATTTAAATGTTCTTTTTTACAAGCTTAAATACAATTAGTTGGTCAGATTTCAACAGGTTTGATTTCGATCTGTGAATTAAAGTGCACCTATATGTGTACTTAAATGTAGGTAATGTTTTGCTACAATCATATTTTATTTGTTTAGACAATCAACAATGGATTCCGATTCGGACACAGTAATAAAAATAGAACTAATTTCCAGTGATGATGACGATAATTTAAATTCGGAATCAGACGCAGAGTCTGTTGTTTCGAACGTCTTGGAATCTAATCGTAAGCGGAGTAGAACAAGCAATAAGCACCTGAAATCGGACTCAGCAGCAGAAGTAGAAGTTAAAAGTGAGCAAGTTTCGGACGTTGATCACAGCGAAAGCGATGAAGATGACAATTTAAAATCGAAATCAGCATCGTTAAAAGAAGAACAAGAATTAGACGGTATAAATAGTGATAGCGATGACAAATGGAAAGTATTTAAAGAAGAAGGAGCCGATTCCGATGCAGACTGTACAGAACCTGACTCAGATAGTGATGATGAATACAAGCCAAATGTGAAAAGACGAAAAATATCTAAAGCATCACTAAAATCAGCCAAATCCAAATCATCCGGTCCCGCATCGATACCCAAATCCAGATCAAAACCGAAATTACAAATCAAGTCAAAAGCGGAATCGAAATCGAAATCAAAACCAAAATCGAAATCAGAATCAAATTCAAAATCGAAAACTTCTAAGCAAAAACCAAGATCGAAATCTAAACCAGAATCCCCTTCTGAACCACCCGAGTACAAGTGTTTAGTCTGCTCCAAAGTTTTCCATCTCAAGCACTCCCTCACCCGTCACACTGCCACCCAGCACCAGGAAGAAAGACCCTTAAAATGTGACCTTTGCCTCAAATCCTTCGTTAACGACTATACACTAAAAGCCCACAAGAAAACTCACCTTGAGCGTCCCGCAAAATTCAAGTGTGACCTTTGCGACAAGTCCTTCAAGGCCAAGTACCTCGTCGAACGTCACAAGATGACCTCTATCCATTCCTCGAGTACAGATCCAACAGAAAAAGCATATAAATGTACTCTCTGTCCCATGACCTTCTCTCAAAAGTACTATCTAACGGAGCATCTCAAGGGTCACGCTAATCCGGGCTCCCTGATGAAATGTCAAGTGTGCATGAAAGACTTTGTTGGGGAGGCCAAGTTGAAGAAACACATGAAATCCCATGAGGACCCGGCTCTGGAAGAATTACCCGCCTGTCACATCTGCTCCACTCTATTGAAAACTAAACGGAATCTCAAGAAACATTTAAACAAAGTCCACTCCCGACCCATTTTCTGCCGCAAGTGCTACATTACCTTTGATACTGACGTGGACTTGGAACTACATTCAAGAAATAGCAATGATTCGAAGTGTGAAAGTTGCGAAATTACTTTCCCTACACCCTGTGGTCTTAATGTCCATTTCAGAACGAGTCATTCCAGCTCCAACAAAAGAAAGAAATCCTCAGCTGCAGTAGAAGGAGATGCTTTCGAAGATGGAGATGGGGAATCATCCGATTCCGATTTGTCCGGGGATGAAGGGGATGATTTCCCATGTGAAATCTGTGAGAAGGTTTTTGACCGGAAATCATTTTTAGAAGCACACATTCGATTTCTGCACAAAGACGCAACCTGGAAGTGTAACTTGTGTGTCAAGACGTTCGCCTTGCGCTCCCAAAGGAAAAGACATATGATGATGCACTACGTTGAACTTCGACCTCATAAGTGTAACCAGTGTGAGGAGGCTTTCATCGCTCCCAAGGATTTAAGGAATCATATTGCCAGCCATGATAGGCAACCTATTCGGTGTGACCAGTGCACCCGGACCTACACCAGGTACTACCAGTTTATGAGGCACATGAGCCTCAGACATGGGGGCCCCAAGTTTCAAGCTGTCAAGCCCTCGAAACCAAAACTAACTGAAGCTGAAGTAAAGAACTAAAACTAACTAAAAAAGGAAATTCTATGCAAATGGATACACGAAACACACTTCTATTCCAACTGTTATACATTTTATATACACATTATTTTTTGTTAATTACCTTGTACTATCTTATGTAGGCTTCCCCGCCCGGAATAAAACTATCAAAATAAATCAAAACAACTTTTAAACACAAACAGTGAAGGAATAAAAACAGAGTAATAATTTAAATAATCTTCGCGGGTACCGATGATGCTGCTAATTAATAATTAGCAACTGCCAATTTCTATTATGTACATAGCGTATAAAAGAGGAACGTGTTAAAGACGTCAATGCTCATTGTTTGGCATAATAAAAAACTAGCAAAGTTATTTATGTATACTTTAATTAATAAGCAAACAGACTGTGACCTTCACTTTAATCGCTTAAGAAATGTGTGAAAGAATTTAGTAGTACTAGTCATCATATAGAGCTAAGCCATTTGCGCCCATTGAATTTTAGTCAGAAAATATTTGAGCATTCAGAAGTGAGCAGCGTCTGTTTTGTTGCCTGTTAGTGTAACAATGCTGTGCTACTAATCGTCGTATATAAAAAAAACTAATACATCAGTAAGTTTACAAAACAAAATTGTATAACTGGTGCCATGGATAGCTTCCAAAAGAACGCTAATAGTATTGCATCAGTAATTAACAATGACGGTTCAAGTTCAAGCCAGTCATCCCCACCTGCAGAAGCAACAATTACCGAACATTCCATGCCGAATTATTCAAAGGAACTTCCGGTGACCAGTAACAATGGATCTAACACTGAAACATGCTTGACCACCGAAATTCCTAGGATCGAAATATCACCTTGTGACGCCAACGGAGACGGTGCTGTGAACCCTGGCTTTGAACTTGACCTTGGCAGTGACCATAATTCTGGGTCTAAGGACGCTCATGTGACTGATACGAAATCTACAAAAACAATCTTAGAAACTCCATCAACAACAGCAAGACGTTCCTTGCCAGATAAAGTCCCACTGATGAGTCGATGGGCCGTTGTGACCCTAACAATTTTGACAATTATTGGAATTAAAGTAGTTACCTGGCTAGCATTTAAAAAGTTTCTTTGAGTCAACACATATGTACAAAAATAAAACATGCATGTAATTTAGTACGAACCCTAATCGTACGAAATACGAAAGCAGAATAATGGTAATAAAATAATACTTAAAGTTCCAAAATAACCATCTACTACACTGTTATATTTTTATTTATATTTAAACACAGCAATATCAAAATAATTTTGAGTTATGAATAAATTACAAATTCCTGTCCACGGATGTTACTATTACTTTCCTTGTGAACCGCTATTTTGTGTTTGTGAAGGTTGTTCTTGCTGGCAAAAGTCTTGTTGCAGAGCTTGCAAAGGTAAGGACGTTCTCCAGTATGAAAGTTTTCATGGTCTTTTAACTTGCATTTTCGGGGGTAGCTTGCAGTACAGCCTTCGAAGGGGCACTTAAACTGATAATGAATGTTGGAAACATGTTCGTGTAAGTCGGATTTTGTTTGGAAAGTTTCTTTACAGGTTTTACACGGGTAACTTCCAGTCCCGGGTTCAAGGTCACCACCACCGCCAACACCGTGCACATCTTTCACGTAGTCTTTGACCTGATGGGACTGATCAAAGGTTTCTTTACCACTGTCTTCTGGACACTTGAGAAGTTTAGAACGAGTATTGCAAAAGGATTTCATGTGAAGTTTCAGGATTTTAATAGTTTTGAAAGTTTTGGAACAACCTTCCTTCGTGCATTTAAAGGGTCTTTCATCTGTATGGCTGAAACTATGTGAGCGAAGCTCCTTTTCGTATGGGAATGACATTGAACAGTTTAATTCAGGGCAATAAAAGGGCCTGCTGTCCGAATGAACTTCCTTACAATGCCTTTTGAATTGGGTACATGAATAAAATACCATGTCACAACTGTCGCGGGTGCACTTGTACTCTTTATCGGTACTACGCAATACTTTACCGGAACTGTGCAATTTTAAGTGACGTCTCAATTCTTTAGAAATTTTGAATGTCCTGAGACAATTTTTCCAAGTACAACTGAAAGGTCTTTCCATCTTGTGACAGGCACCATGAATTCGAAGATTTTTCTGGTACACGAAGGATTTTCTACAACTTGGTTCTGGACATTTGAAGGGCTTGTCATCGGAATGAGTCGCTTTGGAGTGATTTCGAAATGAAACGCACGTTTCAAAGCCTTGGTCACAATGGGTGCAAACGTAGGATTGGGATTCGGATTCTTTAGTTAATAATAGCCAAGGCCGTCCTGGTGGTGCGGGTTGCAGTACTAATGATTTCGGATGCTTTACTTTAGTTGAACAAAAATGACTTCGAAGGGCATAAGGGGTTCTAAACTCTTTTTTACACGGAATACAGTAGCGATGGCTGTGCTTGTTGTGGAGCCAGCAGCATTTGACATGAAATTTGACGTCTTTTTCACTGGTCAATTTCTTGCAGCATAATTTGCATTCGATTGGATTTAAGGAAGATATGAGTCCTAAATCCGGGCATTTTGTTGGGTCAGGCTCTAAAAGAATCACGTTTGCATCGAAATCAATGTCGGTGGGAACGGTTTCGGAATCATCGGAATAATTTTGCTGGGATTTCAGCCAATCAACTAGAGTCAGTGGATTTTCTTCGGTGTCACTGCCAATGCTGCTGCCAATGGTAACGTCGTTGGTTTGTTTTGAATTAGTAGCAGTGCCACACTTAACTTTTGATTGCGATTGCGCTTTCGATGCAGATGCATATTGCTTTACTTGGTGCTGATTGCTTCTGTGATGGTGTAAAGCATCGAAGTCATTAAATACGCTTGAACAGTTTGGTTGCGGACATTTAAAAGGCTTGTCCGTAGCACGGCTGGTATTGAGGGGACGTTTTAGTTTCAGTCTTCTACTCGCTAATGCAATTCGAGAATTCTTGCTGTTAATTCGGTTCATTTCAGTAGAAAATCTGTAAATAAGATATACATCGTAAAATTAGAATAGTTGCACAATGCAATATAGCTATTTTTGTGATTTTATTAATTCAAAATTAAATAACTGTGCAGGCCTATAACCAAGAAGTCCCGTACCTACACAAACTTGCCCAACTTTATTTACGTTTACGAGTACGTTTTTTTTTTTTACTTTTTATAGCACACCCAACATTCCGCATTGCTTATCGCAATGCAGGTTATTTTGTTGTTATAATCACGCAAAAATTAAAAACTCTTCCATTTCTTCGTTAGTTTTTTTGAGTGAGCTAACAGGAATCTTATGAACCCTATTACTGTGATTTGAAACATATTTGGAGGACGTGAAAGTTTTTCCACAAATTTTACAAGTAAACGGACGTTCGCCCGTATGTACTCGCTTATGATCTCGCAGCTTGCTTTTTTTCCTGTAAGCAGCAGTGCACCCTTCATAGTCACATTTGTACGGATTGTGGACCGAGCCATGTTGGATTAATTTCAATCTAGTCCCGAATCGTTCTTCGCAAATTGAACATTGGAACTCTCTACTGCCGCTAGTAGTGGAATGAAAACTTTCGTGAGTGCTTAGGGCACTTCTAGAAATGAAGGATATCCCACAATTCTTGAATTTACACACGTAGGGCTTTGGCAATTGTTTAACGACATACTGACCGGGCTTAGCAAACACTTTTGTAACACATGAATGATTTCGGAATACCCACGGTTGACTAAACTTCCTTTTACAAATGACACAGTAGCGATGAAGTCGTTTGTTCTGAAGCCAACAGCTTTGAACGTGAAGCTTCACGTCCGCTTCAGTTGTAAGTTTAATGCAGCACAACTTGCATTGAATCATATTGGACGAGCTGATGAGTCCTACTTCGACTTTGGTCAGATCCGGCTCTAAAAGAATTAAGTTTCGACTTCCATCTAAATCAACAGCACCTGCATCAGTAACGGAATCTTCCGTTAATGATCCAGTCTGACTTTGTTCCGCTTTGAGCCAATCAACTAGGGACACTTCTTCGACTTCGTCTATAATTCTGTATTGATTTGAAACGGATTTGGTATTTAAATTTGAATTTAAGGCGCCGTCCTTGCTTTCATGACTTAATTTTTTATGCTGCACAAAGTGACAATAAAACTTGAATAAAGTTGGGCAGTTTGGGTACGGACACCTGAAGGCATTTTCCGTCCAATGATTAGCTGTGCGAATTTTTTTGTATTTTCGGGACCTTGATTTTCTTGATTTTTTTGCTAGTCCAGCCCGTGATATGACGTTCCTGCTGACGGGGACGGGGATTTCCGATTCCAACTCAATATTTGAGGAGGTAGCCGTAGCTGTAGCTTCAGATGTCAATTGGCCGCCAGTTCTAGAAGCAAGAATTTAGCACAGAATCATATTTACAGCATTACCTATGCAGCTTATAATTACAATTTATTCAAGTAAATCAATTAATTTAGAAAATTCTGGTAACTTACTGTATAAGGTCATGCGTTTGACTTTGGGAAGTATTTTGAGAATCTGAGGCTGAATCCAGTTCTGGACTGTCAGGGACGGGACTTCCCAAATCGTCGTCTATTTCCATTGGAGAATCCCTACCATCGTCAGACTCGTCCGAAGAACGTTGTTCATTTAATAAATTAAATTCCTGAATTCCTTCGTCAACGTCATTGATAAAACCGATACTAGTTGTTTCGATTTCTGGATCTTCGTTAGCACAAGTGACGTAGCTATCATTTTCATTTTCATGAGTTGCAGGGTCAACATTTTCAGAAATATCTAATTCCAATGACTGCACATCCTGTAATTCCGTAACCGCTCCCGGAACCCGAGTGGGACATTGTTTACCCGAACTTCTTTGTTCGACGACGGTCCTGTTGTTTTCACTACCAGAAGGTGACAGTGGTTCGCCTTCTTCAATACAAACCTTGAATTCAGTTTCATCGTCATTTAATGCTGAAATCCTACTTCTGTTCCCTTCATCTTCATCAACAATATCCTTGTCATTTACTTCGATGGCTGGGGCGGTGTCTGCGTCAGATTCCTCGCCATCGTCAATAAATCTAAAAAATGACAATATCAAAGAAAATGCGCAATCATCAAAATGCTGCCAACAACTGTCAACTGTTGACTGTTGGCTCTATAATCCAACATTGGTATAAAATTACTATCAATTTTAAAGTTTAATACTAATTACTAACTCATCATAGGTTGTACTTTTTACTAAAACAAATAAAAACTATTATTATAATCTTTGATCTTTGAACTTACTCCGTTCTTTTTTCCTCAAACACGATGCACTGCGTCTTCTTGAGTTCAGCTAAATGCATTTTCTTCTTGTGATTGAGTATATCGTCAACATTGCGAAGAATGAAAGTAAATCCACAGGATTTACACACAAACCAAATACTTATTGGGTAAACACGCATCTTGAAAAATATTTAAAATAAAGTTGAACAGGACAGAACTTCTGTTTTGATTTAATTACATCATTAAGTAAACGGATTTCGACAAATTCTCCTTTGAACAGTTTGAACTTTGAACTGTTTTTGATTCAACGACAGTTCAACCTTCGAACGACGAAATCACGAAAATCCAAAAATTAATAATATAAAGAAAGAAATTGTGAAGTATGGATTTATGATTTGAAAGCTTGAACCACTGAGAATCCTTGCGGCAACGACAGCTAGAAAGTGATGGGCTGCTACAATAAGGAAAACAAAATTCTTAATTCTTAGGGTGGATTCAATTGTGGTCGGGCAGGTTAAAATTGGATCGTTCATTTAAAATAAACATCGTAAATCAGCTTATGTACAAAAAAAAATAGCTTTTTTTTCTTTTCTTAGGTAGTTAATTGGTGTTGTTTATGCTATAGGTGTATGCGTACATGTTCAGAAGGTATATGAAAACTTTTACTTGAGTGCATCTTTGAAATTTAATAATTTACTGTCTTTGTTTTGAAAGAATCAGGCACACGCCGAGCATATTACTTACTATACTATCGTTATTAGTTTTCGTTTTATGTGTAGGTACATTACTTGTTTCATAATTAGGTTTATTGTATTAATATTATTGTTCAACAGTTAAATAGAAAATTGTGCAAATCGAATATATATGTATAACATTACAAAATTAGTTAGGTACAAGCTGTCTATTTCATAAAATCGTCCCAAAGTTGATACCCAGTCAATTTATACCCATCTTTAATCTTTAATTGGGCCTATAGTAGTTGTAGTAGTTTTCCTTCTACCTCCACAACCCTTTCTTGTACAAATACCCGATTTCCTACCTTCAATGCACATACACGAGTTACAGCCTTTATAGTAATTGTCACCTGTGCAGTCACCATCTGTTTTTGTTATAAATTCAACATTAGATTTTGAACAAAAAGTTTGTTGTTTGTTGACCTTGATTCGTAAATCTTTTTAATATAATACCAATAATAATGTAGATACTGTTTCATTGAGTTTAATTAGTCGATGTAACTACATACAGTAAAGTTACATGGTCAAAGTCAAAGGTGTAATAGAATTATTAATACACATAATTTGGTTTAGCTATTGATAAATTGTTATAATGGTTAATGCAATATAGTACACTCATAATCAGGTATAGAAAATGATTAAGACAATGTGGGAGTCAGAACAAGAGTCAAGAGTCAATGGTGAAATAGAATTAATACCATACATTTGGTTTACACAATGATGAACTGCTATGATGGTTAATGTAATAGTACACATAATCTGGTTCAGATAATGGGTTAATAATGATAATGATGGTTAATATTTATACCAGGAGCAGCCCATTCTTGGGGAAGGGGGAGCTGGCACTTCTCAACACTAGTCTGCTTATTATACGCAGATGGTTTTGGTTTTGCTGCTCCTTAGACGCCATATATCTCATTAGTTTGAGACTCTACAGAGCAAGGCTCGGATTACCCAAGTCATTTTCCCCATTCTCTATTTCTCATTTCTTCAGTAATTTGTTCATTACTAATTTTCCTAGTTTGTAAGTTTGTGTTTATTACTGAAGTATTAGTATTGGAGAGTCGGCGAATCTAAAAGCTAACTAGGCTTTAGTATTCGTATATATATTTTGATTGAGGAGTTTTGTATATGCGAATAAAGTACAGAGCAAGTTTCGCAGAGATTGGTCAGAGACAGAGATAAAACTTTATTGCATAGACAGTGACACGCGGGGGGAGATAAGGAGTGCACGACCTCAGGCCGAGTATTCAACTTCTAGTGAAGAAAGGGTTAAGACCGTGGGTTAGGCAGAGTCTAGTGCATCAAGTGGACCCGCGAATCAGGAAAAAGTGAGGAAAGGGTTAAGGCCGAGTGGGCTAAGCTAGACAGAGTCCGGATTAGCATCGGCACTTGGGACCAATAGGGAGGAAAGGGTTAAGGGCGGCGGCGACGCGAATACCCAAGACAGTAAACTGTGGTAGGACTCAAGTTGGTCGGGATTCCGAAGTATCTGCAACGAGTTTATTCTCATCTTCGTCTTGAGAGGAAGTTCGTTAGTTCAGTGTTCGAGAAGCTGTGAGATTCATAAGTTTGTGAGAGCATTCCTGTGACACGATTGACTAAGTGAAGACCAAGACTTAGCAGGACGCTCAGGGGAGTTCACTCCGAAGGAAAGTCGCCATGTCCCGGTAGAGACGTTAATGGACAAGTCGTGGATCATAAAACAGGGAGATACATCGATCTTTGAGTTTTGGCGAAACACTGTTCACAACACACATCACTTTTATTATTTCGTCTAAATCCTTTCTCTTTGCTCTTTCGTACCTGGACAATGTCAACAGGTTTACACGCAGTACGTATTGGAGAATTCTAAGTTCTAAGCAATTGGTATCCCGGAAAATGCGTAATATTTTATCGTAGGGAAATAAATGGAAATTTGATTTGGGAAAACCCCGTAATACGTAAAAGCTGGAAACTACAAGGATTATAATACAGAAAGTGAATACGTAATATGTATTCGGCAATATAAGATAAGCAAGTGCTATTAAATTAACATACATACTACATGAATCATGGGCTCACACGGAGGAGATGCACGGGTGCACGTGCACCACCCTTTATTTTTAAATAAGGTGTACTAATAACCTTAAAAAGTTGACCTTGGCTGTGACCATAATTCAGTGTCTAAGGACGTTCATATGACTGATACGAAATGTACAAAAACAATCGTAGACGCTCCACCAACAACAGCAAGACGTTCCTTGCCAGATAAAGTCCCACAGATGAATCGATGGGCGGTTGTGACTCTCACAATTTTGGCAATTATTGGAATTAAAGTAGTTACTTGGCTAGCATTTAAAAAGTTTCTTTGAGTCAGTACATAGGTACAAAAATATAACATGCATGTGATTACGTACCGTAATCGTACGAAATACGAAAGCAGAATGGTTGTAATAAAATAACACTTAAAGTTTCAAAATAACTATCTACTACACTGTCATATCTTTATTTATATTTTAACACAGCAATATCAAAATAATTTTGAGTTATGAATAAATTACAAATTCCTGTCCACGAATTCTAGTACTAATTTCCTCGTGAACGGCTTTATTGTGCCTGTGAAGGTTCTTCGTGCTGGCAAAGGACTTGTTGCAGAGCTCGCAAAGGAAAGGACGTTCCCCAGTATGAAAGATTTCATGGTCTTTTAACTTGCAATTTCGGGCGTAGCTTGCAGAACAGCCTTCGAAAGGACACTTAAACGGACGATGACTGTTGGAGACATGTTCTTGTAAGTCAAATTTTGTATCGAAAGTTTCCTTACAGGTTTTACACGGGTAACTTCCAGTCCCGGGTTCAAGGTCACCACCACCGTGCACACATTCCACATGTTCTTTGACCTGTTCGGGCAGGTCAAAGGTTTCGGTACAACTGCCTTCTGGGCACTTGCGCCGTTTCGATTTAGTATTACAAAAGGATTTCATGTGAAGTTTTAGGATTTGAATAGTTTTGAAAGTTTTGGAACAACCTTTCTTCGTGCATTTAAATGGTCTTTCGTCTGTATGGCTGAAACTATGTGAGCGAAGTTCCTTTTCGTATGGGAATGACTTTAAACAGTTTAATTCAGGGCAATGAAAGGGCCTGCTGTCCGAATGAACTTGCTTACAATGCCTTTTGAATTGGGTACATGTATAAAACAATACGTCACAATTGTCGCGGGTGCACTTGTACTCTTTACCGTTCGATAATTTACCAGTACTGTGTAATTTTAAGTGAATTCTCAAATCTTTAGAAATTTTGAATGTCCTGACACAATTTTTCCAAGTGCAACTGAAAGGTCTTTCGTCCGTGTGACAGGCACCATGGATCAGAAGATTTTTTTGGTACTCGAAGGATTTACTGCAACCTGGTTTTGGACATTTGAAGGGCTTGTCGTCGGAATGATCGACTTTGGAGTGATTTCGAAATGAAACGCACGTTTCAAAGCCTTCGTCACAATGGGTGCAAACGTAGGGTCCTGGTGGTGGGGGTTGTGGTGATTTGGAATGCTTTACTTTAGTTGAACAAAAATGGCTTCGGAGCCCATAAGGGGTTCTAAACTCTTTTTTACACGGAATACAGTAGCGATGGCTGTGCTTGTTGTGGAGCCAGCAGCATTTGACATGAAATTTGACGTCTTTTTCACTGGTCAATTTCTTGCAGCATAATTTGCATTCGATTGGATTTAAGGAAGATATGAGTCCTAAATCCGGGCTTTTTGTTGGGTCAGGCTCTAAAAGAATCACGTTTGCATCGAAATCAATGTCGGTGGGAACGGTTTCGGAATCACCGGAATAATGTTGCTGGGATTTCAGCCAATCAACTAGACTCACTGGATTTTCTTCGGTGTCACTGCCAATGCTGCTGCCAATAGTAACGTCGTTGGTTTGTTTTGAACTAGTAGCAGTGCCACACTTAACTTTTAATTGCGGCTGCGTTTTCGATGCAGATGCATATTGCTTTACTTGGTGCTGATGCCCTCTGTGATGGTGTAAAGCACCGAAGTCATTAAATACCCTTGAACAGTTTCGTTGCGGACATTTAAAAGGCTTGTCCGTAGCACGGCTAGTATTGAGGAGACGTTTTATTTTCAATCTTGTACTGGCTAATGCATTTCGAGAATTCTTGCTGTTAATTCGGTTCATTTCATTAGCAAATCTGTAAATAAGAAATAAGTCCCAAAATTGGAAAATGCATACAATTAAATCATGAGTTTTGTAATTTTTTAAATTCAAAATTAAATAATTGTGCCTAAAACCCAGAGGTCCCGTACCTATACAAACCTGCCCAACTTTATTTACGTTCACGAGTACTTTTTATAGAACAACCAACATTATTTATCGCAATGCTGGTTTTTTTTGTTATAATCACGCAAAAATTAAAAACTCTTCCATTTCTTCGTTGGTTTTTTTGAGTGAGCTAACAGGAATCTTATGAACCCTATTACTGTGATTTGAAACATATTTAGAGGACGTGAAAGTTTTTCCACAAATTTTACAAGTAAACGGACGTTCGCCCGTATGTACGCGCTTATGATCAATCAGCTTGTATTTTCTCCTGTAAGCTGCAGTGCACCCTTTATAGTCACATTTGTACGGATTGTGGACCGAGCCATGTTGGATTAATTTAAATCTAGTCCCGAATCGTTCCTCGCAAATTGAACATTGGAACTCACTACTGCCACTAGTGGAATGAGAACTTTCGTGGGGCTTTCGAAATTGTTCACTGACTGACTGACCAGGCTTAGCAAACCGATTTTTAACACATGAATGCATTTTGAATAGCCACGGATTCCTAAACGGTCTTTTACAAATCACACAGTAGCGATGAAGTCGTTTGTTCTGAAGCCAACAGCTTTGAACGTGAAGCTTCACGTCCGCTTCAGTTGTAAGTTTAATGCAGCACAATTTGCATTGAATCATATTGGACGAGGTGATGGGTCCTACGTCGGCTTTCGTCGGATCGGGCTCTAAAAGAATTAAGTTTCGATTTTCAGCTAAATCAACAGCACCTGCATCAGTAACGGAATCTTCCGTTAATGATCCAGCCTGACTTTGTTCCGCTTTGAGCCAATCAACTAAGGACACTTCTTCGACTTCGTCAATAATTCTGTCTTGATTTGAAACGGATTTGGTATTTAAATTTGAATTTGAGGCGCCCTCCTTGCTTTCATGACTTAATTTTTTATGCTGCACAAAGTGACAATAAAACTTGAATAAAGTTGGGCAGTTTGGGTACGGACACCTGAAGGCATTTTCCGTCCAATGATTAGCTGTGCGAATTTTTTTGTATTTTCGGGACCTTGATTTTTTTGCTAGTCCAGTCCTTGATGTGACCTTCCTGCTGACGGTGACGAGGGTCTCTGATTCCAATTCATTATTCGAGGTGGTAGCCGTAGCTGTTGCTTCGGTTGTCAATTGGCCGCCAGTTCTATAAGTAAGAATTTAGCACAGAATCATATTTACAGTATTACCTATGCACGATGTACCTTATAATTACAATTTATTTAACTAAATCAATTAATTCCGAATATTCTGGTAACTCACTGTATAAGGTCATGCGTTTGACTTTGGGAAGTATTTTGAGAATTTGAGGCTGAATCCAGTTCTGGATTGTCAGGAACAGGACTTCCCAAATCGTCGTCTATTTCCATTGGAGAATCCCTACCATCGTCAGACTCGTCCACAGAACGTTGTTCATTTAATACATTAAATTCCTGAATTCCTTCGTCATCGTTATTGATACAATTAAAATCAATACTAGTTGTTTCGATTTCTGGAACTTCGTCAGCACAAGTGGCAAAGCTATCATTTTCATTTCCAAGAGTTGCATTTCCAGCGGGGTCAACATTTTCAGAAATTTCTAATTCCAATGATTGCTTTTCCTGTAATTCCGTAACCGCTTCCGGAGCCCGAGTGGGACATTGTTTACCCGAACTTCTTTGTTCCACGACGGTCCTGTTGTTTTCACTTTTAGAAGGTGACAGTTGTTCGCTTTCTTCAGTACAAAGCTTAAATTCAGTTTCATCGTCATTTAATGCTAAAATCCTACTTCTGCTCCCTTCATCTTCACCAACAATACCCTTGTCATTTACTTCGATAGCTGGGCCGGTGTCTGCATCAGATTCCTCGCCATCGTCAATAAATCTAAAAGATTAAAATAGCAAAAATAATGCAATCATCAAAATGCTGTTGGCTGTCAACAATTAACCGTCAACCGTTGACTGTTGACTATCAACTATGTAATGTAATCCCAAACTGGTATAATAAAATTACGATCTGCCATTTGTACTTTTGATTAAACCAAATAAAACTATTTATAATCTTTGATCTTTGAACTTACTCCGTTCTTTTTTCCTCAAACACGATGCACTGCGTCTTCTTCAGTTCAGCTAAATGCATTTTCTTCTTGTGATTGAGTATATCGTCAACATTGCGAAAGATGAAAGTAAATCCACAGGATTTACACACAAACCAAATACTTATTGGGTAAACACGCATCTTGGAAAAAAACTCGAGTTCAATTGTCACGAGGTCACCTATTATCAAATCAACCTTACAAAAGTAAGACAAAACCTACAATGTACTACGACACATGCCGGATGACTGATGGCTACATACAAAAAATATATAAATAACAATAAATTATACGAGAAAGAAAATAGATCTCAAATGATCACTTGGTCACTTGATTAAAAATACAGTCAACAGTTGAGCAGGTCAGAAGGGCAAAACTTATGCTTTCATTTACGTTATTTAGTAAACTGATTTCGACAGTCGACTTTTTCTTTGAACAGTTTATCGGTTCAAACCTTCGAACGACGAAATCACGAAAATCCGAAAATTAAAGAAAAAAGAATAAAAGAAATTGCAAGTTTGGATTTATGATTTGAACGGTTGTACCACTGGTGAGTCCTTGCGGCAATGAGAGCTAGAAACTGAAGGGCTGCTATAATAAGGAAAATTAGAGAAAAAAATTTAAAAAATCGTAGGGTAACTGTGCTCAATTGTGGTCGGGCAGGAAAATAGCTTTTTTTCTTTTCTAGGTAGGTAGGTATTTAAATGGCGTTGTTTATGCTTTAGATGCATCTTACTACCTAAATGATATATGTACATATATGCAAACTTTTACTTGAGTGCATCTTTGAAACTGGACTTATTGTTTTTATTTTGAAATATTTAATCAGGTAGACGAATGTGCGTAATACGGTCGTTATTAGTTTTCGTTTCTTGTGTACATTACACATTATATTACTATTCATAATTATATTTATTGTATTATTGTTCAAAAGTTAAATGGGAAATTGTGCAAATCAAGTATGTACATGTGATATGATATAACATTAAAAAGTTAGTGAAGTACTAGTTGTCTGCGAACTTCCAAAAATTCTTCCAAAGTTGGTACCAAGACAATTTATTAACATCTTTAGTCTTTTATGGGGCGTGGTCCACACCACTTTCTTGTACAACCATAAGATCCCGTACCTTTGTTGCAATAACACCAGTTACAGCCGTCATAGTAACGGTCACCTCTAGAGCAGCCACCTGCAAATATTGTTATAAATTCAACATTAGATTTATATTGAAAAGTTTGTGGTTTATTGCCTGCTTAGTAAATCTTTTAAGAACTTGCCTGGGGGTAATTCTACTCCGTCCAAAGGGACAGCGAGAGCAGATTGTTCTGCGACTAGATTAAAGATTTTAAAATTAATCTCCTTAATGTACTTGGTAAATATTTTGACATATTCGAATAGTAAAATTAACCATTCTGTTCCCTTTTTAAAATCATAGCTTGAGTTCAGCGTATTTTGTAAATATAGGTTGTAGTACGGGGTAATAATATGTACGTGTGTACTTACCGAATTGTAGGATTGCTACAGCCAAAACAATGGCAACCAATAACTTCACTGAAGCCATTCTAAGATGTTTCGGTTTTTAAAAATAATTAAACGAATACATACACCTGATTGTAAGTTAGATAATAAGTTTTGGCAGACAGGAGTAGTACTTACGTTACACTAATGTTAATAGTTGTGTGGGCCTAACTTTTATATATATGTGAAGTTTATTTACATAAGTATGTAGGGGTATAAAATAAATAACTGGCAAAGTAAATAGTATCTAATTACATATCTACAATTTACGTAGAATTTTATAGTTACGTTGTTAGACATGCAAATAGGTAAAGTAAATCTACGCCTCCAATTATTGTGTGTGTGTGAA
This sequence comes from Dicyrtoma fusca, assembly GCA_034695205.1. Lineage (NCBI taxonomy): Eukaryota > Metazoa > Arthropoda > Collembola > Symphypleona > Dicyrtomidae > Dicyrtoma > Dicyrtoma fusca. Next base: position 116 of record JAQFZC010003637.1, on the reverse strand, counting down.
TATAATTATATATACAGGAATAAGGAAGTTGTAGCTTATTTGAGTTGAGTTGAGTGATCTTTATTTAAGTGTCAATTCAATTCAATACAAATGTACTGCTTTACAACGAAGGACAC
>JAQFZC010003636.1:0-18231 GCA_034695205.1 Dicyrtoma fusca | reverse complement strand
AATTAATTAGAGCTACAGCTCAAAACCCCATTTAATCCCCGAATTAATTATAATTAAATCATCTTAGAAATACCTAACAATAACGTCGTTTCAGCGACTACTTGCCCAAGAAAAGTTTAGTGCGTTTAGGAAGAACCCCGCAAGTAGCGGGCGTTCAGTTAGGCAGTGTAGACCCGAATCAGAAATACAGACCGGACGTACTGGCGAGTGTGTGAAGTTAATGAGCTATCGTAGTAATGTGTGAAGGTTCGTCAGATGTACGGCACAAGTGCTAAGAAGCACTAAGCATAAGATTTACACAGAAGAACTTAATAAGAAATCTTTAAGCTGGAAAGATGAAGGAAGTACTGATACATATGTTTATGGACACATAGTAATATGAATCTTTGTCTTATCCAAATGCAAGTAAATAAATGGAAAAGAAATTTATATTACCCGATTTAGAAACAGCGAAGGCAAATCCCCCTAAGTCTGAGCATAAAGATCCTAAAGAACCTTCGACGCACCTTCAAGCCGCATATCACAACCCTAAAACAGGTTAGCGAAGTATTAAAGATTTAGCTCTTAAAACGGGCGTTAGCACAGCTAAAGCACAAAAATATAAGTTTAAACAAAGACATTATTTGTCGAAAGGAATACATAAAATATGGCAATGTGATTTGGTGTTTATGGAACCAAAATGAAGTAAACATAATGATGAATATCGCTACATAAATTTAATTATAGACACATTTAGTACATATTTATGGGCTACACCACTAAAAATAAAAACAGTCACTGAAGTACTACATAGCTTTAAACCCGTTTTAAATGACAGACGTTCTCCTTAAATGATTCACACATAAAGAATCAGAGTACATAGCAAAGACAATTCAAACGTTTTTTAAATCACAAGATATTTATTGGTATACAGAAAATGAGAACAAAGCAATGATTGTAGAACGTGTTGCAAGAACTTTACAACAAATGATGTATAAGTATCTTAATGATAATGATACAACACGCTGGATTGGTGTTTTACCAGATTTAGTTTATAATTATAATCATTCATTTCACTCTTCAATAAAAATGACACCAATTGAAGCATCAAAAAAGAAAAACCAAGAAACTGTTTATAAAAACTTATATGGTAAAGATTCACTTTTAGGAGAATTATCTCAAATTAGTATTACAAAACCAAAATTTAAGGTAGGAGACAACGTTAGAACGCATAAAGGAGCAAAATTTGACAGAGGATATAAACTTACTTTTGCTAATGAAATTTTATTTATTAAAGATGTTAAAAATACAAATCTCCCTACTTATATTTTGACAGATTATAATGGAAGTGATATCAAAGGCAGCTATTATAAGTAGAAGCTGGGGCATTATAATAAAACAGATGAAATATATGATTATGAGTATATTTTACAAACCAGAAAAACAAAAGATCCTAATTTTATTAAAGCTTTAGTAAAATGGAAAGGATATTCAGATCGTTTTAATAGTTGGGCTGATTTATCTCCAGAGCATTAGCATGTTGCTAAAGGAAAATAATTCTTAAGAAAGTAATTATAAATGGGAGCTTGTTCAACTAGTTTATGTTTAAACAGTCGTTGTAGTGTTGTACTGAAAGATATTTCAGTACAACTTTCAAGAATTTAACAAATGAATGCAATCCAAGATGAAAAACTTAAAATGTTTTCAGAGCAGTTATCAAAGCTAGAATACAGATTATTTATATGCATAAATCAAGCTAATATAAATGATTCGGGTTTTAACCCCTCTAAGAGCCTTTAAGGCTTGAGTTCGGAATTAATAATTTGTCTAAAATGTAAAAAACATACACCTAATAAAGAAATGGAAACAATTCCTACGAAAAATAATCTAACAATGGTAAAAACTAAATGTTCAACCTGTGACACTACAAAATGCAAATCCGTTAAATCCAAACAAGGGGGTGACATTGTAGATAGTATTGGAAAATATGTTGGAGAAGTTCATTTTCCAGGTAGTAACTATCAAGGTCCTGGGACAAAATTTCAAGAAAGAATAGCTACAGGAGATAAACCAGTAGACAGTGTAGATAAAGCAGCAATGCATCACGATTTAAGCTATAATATTTACAAAGATAAAGAAAGCAGGCATAAAACAGATCAAAAATAATTGAAAGATTTAGATGAAATCGAAAATCCAACTATAACAGAAAAATTCAAAAAATTAACTACAAAAGCAGCAATAAAACCAAAGTTATTTTTAGGATTAGGTTTTTTAAAGAAACAAGCGCAAAGCGGGGTTTCAACCCCTTGAGGAGCCTTCCAGGCTTGAACCCGCTTTGACATTAAAAGTAGTAATGATAAGTATGTCGGTAAACAAAAACTAAACATAAATAAATAAGTGAAGCATACCAAAGCGCAACAGAACAAATAAAACGGCAAATACGCCTAATGAAAAAAGAAAACGCTAATAATAAAATAATTAGAGATCAATTTATCGCTGAGAAAACAGACGATGACGCGTTTACATCACAGCAAGAGGAAATATATGCCTCAATAATAAAGCTACACAAAATATTACTGACACAGTAGAATACAAGGCAAACACAGCTCAAAAGAATTAGCTCTTTTGAAAACAGATACAGATAGCAAACATAAATTATTAAATAAGAACCAAAAAGCAATATATGACAAAGTGAATTAATATAAAGGAAGTACTGATCAATTGCAAAAAAATTTAGTATTAATAAATAAATCAGTACAAGAGGAACGGGATGTGCAATTAGACATTGAAAATGTACCAGAACTTATTTATCAAAAATATGAAGGAGGCGAAACTGCTTTTAAATATTTAGGTAACTTATCTATTGATGCTTTATCAATAAAACGTCAACAGAATAATAATATTCACACGGACGGTTATTTTATTCGAAATGAAAAAATTCAGGATTTAGGTGATGATTTTTTTCACATCGTTGAAAAGAAAAGACCAATGACAAATTGTTTATGGGAGTTAATAACTAGAACACATCCTGATAAAACAAAATACGACACACACGATGCGGAAACATATGCGTGGCTTATGTTTTCAACTTAAGCTTGCTATACACAAGAGGGAAAATTAAGATCTTCCAGGGGTGTGAAATGGAGTATTAGTTCAGACTATGGTAAAAAACAAGGTGTAATCGGAAAACAGAAATCACATAGCGATACTACAATAGACGGTGGTGAAATGGGGGGGGGGTGTTTTAACTATTATAAATGAATAATATTTCTTTAAATTAAAAACAATATATGGATATAGGAAAAGCTTTTAATGTAAAAAAAGGTGTAACATTACAATTAAGTAAAAGTCAGTTGAATACAGAAGATGGTTACCCTATTAATTTGACTAAAGCTCAGATAAATCAAATAAACAAGGGTAACTATAAATTACACCTGCACAATGTAAAAAATTTATAAAAGATTTATCAAAGCATATTAAAACAGGAGGTGCTTTACCCCTGTTAGCTTTATTACCTTTGATAGCAAAAGCAATTGGCATTGCAGGGGGTGTTGGTGCTGCTGCAGGGGGTGTTAGTCAGATTGTGAATGCTGTTAATAATAAGAAGTCTCAAGGCAAGCTTTTAGCTGAAGCACAAAGACATAACATTGAAATGGAAAAACAGAATGGTGGTGGTTTTTTAGGCAAAGGTCTCTATTTAAAACCTTAGCCGTAAAAGCGCTATCAAATATTGAAATGAATAAATATGCTATAAATATGTGGCTCGACTATTTTTCGTAGTGTTTTTATGAGAGACTCTACCTGTAAAACCAAAGAATGTAGAAATTTGTATACTGAATCTTGACAGTATAAACAACCAAGGAATACAGTGGACTTTATGGTATAAAAATGAGAAAAAAATGTTTTTGCTTCTTTTGGACTCGGGCCACCTGTGCAGTTATCAAAATATTTAAAAGGAAATATCGTATATTCTGGATATAAATTACAGGATATTGGTACGAATTCATGTGGTGCTTTATGTTTGTTATTAATGGAGGGTCTTATTTACAAAAACTCATTTGTTGAAGCTATTATAGAGCTTGTTAATCAAAATAAACAAATTAAATAAATGCTTTCAAAGCTAGGATATATTTTTAGAGGTAATGAAAATAACAATACAAGGGGTGTTGAAGAGTTAGTAAATAACACGATTAGTAAACGCATCAATATTACAAATCTTTTAAAAATCCCTTCAATTCAAACCGATTTAGCAAGTATAGCTACAGAGCATCATAGTTTGACTAATGTGGTTGACAGTTTTAAATCTGATATAGAAACAAAAACTGTCAATTGATTAAATTCGTACTTGAGTCGTAAGGCGTAATGTGTATGCTTACAAACTGCACAACAATCGCAACTTAACAAGCAAATAACTCTTTCGTGAGTTCACAGTAATTATAAACTCTCCAAGTTTTAATAGTGTTTTAGGGGTAAAAACAACACAGTTATTGCTAATGTTCACATCAGAATTATTGCAATAAAACTGAGATGACTAAAAATGTAACGAATTGATTACAGCAAGACATTACTTGCTACGACTTGAATGGTTAATACATTCAAGTAAATTGGCTCATCAAAAAAGCTTGCGAAAAATTACACATTTTTGTAAATAATGGCACCAGGGGCTACTTGCCCCTACAGAATAAAATGCCCCGACGACGCTTAAAATCTATAACGGTGTAAAACGCTGAAAAAGAGGGGCAAAATTTACAAGAAGAACAACAAGCCCGAACAGGGCAAAAAGTCCATAACCCGGATTAAACCCTTATTGTGCACCGCACGGGTGATTTGCCCCGCCCCCCCCCCACCCTGAGTGGGCGTATTGCCCCTTTAAGGGAGATTTTGTTTCGCTTGGGCGATTTGCTCCTTGTCTCATTGGCAAAATGTCCTAAAGGAGTAAAGCACCCATTCAAAGGGCAAAATGCCAACTCAAGGAGGCCAAACACCTTCGTGGGGCAAAATGCCCCTACTTTTTATCCCCTTGAGCATTTTGCCCTTTCTATGAGCGTTTTACCACTCCATTAAGTCTGAAACCTTTACAAAGCAATTTATTGCCTCAAATAGTGGCCCCTATCGTTTTTCGCCCCTATTGGCCCCTATTTTCTATAGAGCTACTGGTGGCGATATTACTATATGTGTTAGCTCTTTGATAGGGCTAGCGGTAGCGATAGCGCTGTCTGCTGCCTCTATGGTAGGGCAAGGGGTAGCACTAGTGAGGGAAAGTTAGCTCATGTTAGGGCTAGGACTAGCGCTAGTGGCGTACTTTTAGCACTGTGATAGGGTTAGGGCTAGCGCTAGTGGCGCACTTTTAGTTCAGTGATAGGGCTAGGGCTAGCGCTAGTGGCGTACTGTTGGCTCTGAGAAAGGGCTAGGGCTAGGGCCAGTAAACTACTGTTGGCTCTATGAGAGGGTTAGGGCTAGGGCTAGTGATGTACTGTCAGCTCTGTGAATAGGGCATCAATAGCGGCAGTGACATGAGTGTGTGCAATAGGGCTAGTTAGGGCTACGGGCCATTTAAACCGAGATCATAATAGGGCTAGGTAGTGCTAGGGCCATTCAAACTGACAACACTGCCACGCAACCCCATACGCTGAGACATTCGCAGACGACAATATTATTTTTTAACATCGAAGTATCAAATCGATAGAGCTGGTTCCATCTACGTCAAAATAATTTCAGTAGGTGAAATACCCAAGGAAATAAAAATAAATGCAAGCGCGCCAGGATTCAAACCAGAGCTAACCAATAAGATGCGTGGTTGCCGTTTTTACCACCTCGTGGACTTGAAGCACTACTTGTGATCTTTATAACGGCAACACTGTTTTCAGTATAGCTGATCGATGCTATACTGTGATATACCTATACTGCATATAGCTGATTTTAATTAACTTTAATTGAAGTAAACCAATGTCGCCAAGCAAAAACCGAAAGTTTTTTTCCCCCATATGAATGCTAATATTTTGAACTAATTTATTTTGCAAAAACATCTCTGGTTCTTCCTTGGCGACATTGTTAAACCGGCAAATGTTTTAACACGGGAAAAAACCAAAAAATCGGTTTAATTTTTGATTTTTGTTTTGAAAAAAATCGTATAGTATAATTAGTGTATTCAAAAAATTATGAGATAGGTAGAATTTTGAAACAAAGCTTTGTTTCCTCAAAAAATATAAAGCGATTTATTTTACCCGGGTATTACAGCAACGTGATAAGATAACTTTCTGACATTTAAAAAACCGATTTTCCGACTATTGTACATGTGGGATGTTCGGAAAAAAATACCAGAACTAAATCCCTTCCAACTTCCAACAAGCGTAATGGTTTGCGTGGTGTAGAAAAAGAGTCAGGTTTGATTTGAAAATTGTGCAAGTTCGTGTACTTTATATACTAATGCCATTAGTAGTAGACGGCTCTTTTGTTGTGATGACTGATGAAATGATGCGACGAATGATTATGATGATGCGATGCTTTGATGTGATGACGGATATTTATTTTGATCGTGAATACTAATATTAACCTACTTCATTGTAAGCAGGATTATTAACATGCATCATTGGGGTTGTGTCATTTTAAGTTTAATAAAAGTTATTATGATATGATGTTGATGTCTTTTCATTTCTTATAGTTGTTATTATAATTTTCTGTAATAACTACAAAAAGAAATGAAATCACATCAACATCGTAATTACTTTCAAAATTGAATTAGCACAATCCCAATAATGCATGGGCAATGGCTCATCATAGAGGATGATTAGTAGTAGTAGTAGTAGTAGTAGTAGATTTGTCTCATCGTACATTTTAAGCTTTTCGTTATATGTACTGTAGAGGATGATTACGGCAAATACGCATTGCGCATAGTACTTGCGCAGGTATTGGGCGTATCGTATTGTAAATGGCTAAAAAGCGGCACAAAGTATTAAATAGCGAAAATCAGTCGGCCCAACGTCGGAACAAAAGCATTACTGTCGTGGGTGGGGTGATCGGCAGAACTTGAGAAGGCACCCACCGCTGCGCTGGTACGAGTGCCATTTCCAGACTGTCTCCAACCGTTGCCACTACAATAGGCCCAACCAATATCTGCCAATGTTTTTCCTTTACTGGTTTGCTGGGGTAATTCCTTAATTTTTTCACAAAAAGCTTCGTTTTAGCCAAAGCTAGTAGTGCCTACGGATTTTACGGATGAACGATTCACGGTTTTGCTCCAGTAATTTGTAAAACTAACCACTGTAACTTTTTAGTAGATGTTGGCGCAAAGAATTTAAGTTTTTTTCTGGCTGAAACGATGATCGTAGCCCCAAGGGCAATCCCTATGCAAATACTGTAGAGGAACAGTAGGCAGACAAAAAATGCAGTGAGTATTTCATAGTTAAATAACATAAAATAACTAATAATGTTGTATTTAAAAAATTTAAAATTTAAAACCCATAAAAAATGCACGAAGCTTTTCAGCATTCATTTGCTTTATAGAATCTCATTACGCTTTTTATAGTTTTTGGAATTTTGATTTTTCGATATTTCGATTTTACATAGCACCAAGGGCAAAAGATGGGGGTAAAATAACTCATTATTCTTTTAATGCGTTTTGAAATTTTAGTTTTTCCATATTTCGATTATATAAGGTGCCAGAGGCCAAAAAACCGTGCACTCTCACCCTGGGTAAAATAATGAATAATACTTTTTATGCTGCATGGTGGCCTTATAAATGAGCAACAATTTGATTAAACAAAGGTTTTCAAATATGTAATAAGGCAGAAAGTCCAACTGTTCCAAAAGAAGCTCTGACACTCTTTTTTTACTGATTTAGCCAAAGGATAAAAAATACGAACAGGCAAGCCGTGTAAAGGTTGTTGCAAGTAAATGAAGAATAATATCTACAATATTATTCTTCAATATAATAATTAATTTAAAGTACTATCCGTTACTATATTATTTTACAATTAATGAGCACACGAGAGAACTCATCAGTTAGACACAAGCATCCTTTGAATGTTGAACAGTGCTTCAGAACTAGTGAACAATTTGGAGGGCAGTAAGGGAGCCCAAAATCCCTCATCCAGTTCGTCAGTCTGGGGCATCAAACACTGATTTTCGCAGCTGGAGCATAGTTCGACAGAAAGGTCGTGTCATCTCCGTGATTTTTTTCTTGTTGTTCTTTTTTTGAAACTTTTTTGAGCAACCCATTGGCAATTATTATATAACCACACACTGTTAAGCTGTGATATTTTTCAATTGTTTCTAAATTCTAGGTTAAGCATCCAGTGTTGTAATACGTTAACGAATATTTCAAATCGTTCGTTATTTCCGCGTGAAACTGTGCAGACTTCTTTCTCGTTCACGACTTGGAAAAGCCGTTCTTTGCATTCCGTTCTCCGCCCGTTTACTGAACGGTAGAGTCACTGCTACGCGTGCTAAAATCACGACGTGCAGGCGAACGGGAAAAACGTATTGATTGGAACTCCCGCTGTGCAGACGAAATTTAGTCCGTTCTCTTCCCGTTCGTTCGTGAACGAGAACGGAACGAAAGAACGACCCGTTCTTCTGAACAGATTACAACACTGTAAGCATCAAACGTTACGAGCCAATTTGTAAACTCTTTTTTTCCGATGCGCTTGATATATGTCGCCGGGCTTCTTCATTTTTCCTGTCTAAATTAGTTATTGATGCACTAGTTTTTAAGCTGACTTAGCAAAAAGTTGAGTCACCCTAAATTTTGTCAATTGAAGTTATCTATCCTAAATTGTATGAGCACTATTTTCGTGTTTAGCAATGCATCTTTTTGTGCTATCCATGTGTATGTGCCATGAATTGGAGAAATTGAATAAAACCCTATAATAATAATAATAATATACATGCATGTTGCAACGAAAGATCAACAACAGAACGAAACCAAAGACTAAAATTCAAACGAAATAAACAAGCGTACACGTAATATAAAATAGGAGAAACAAGCAAAAGTGCATTAGATAGAAAGACGAACTTTATTAACAAAACAAGGTCATCACTGTCCTCCAATGAGGATAGTACACATACATATTTCACAAATACAATAGTCGAGAGTAATGGTGTCTCTTGTAGTAGATAAACGTTTAGCTGCACTTTTGGCATCCAACGTGTTTTAACCAATAGGTTTCAATCATGAATATATGCACTTCAGAAGAAATACAGGTTAATTCTGCGAACATTTGTGAATCGAGTTATAAAAGACGTAATCACTGTGTGCTAAATACGCTGTTTCGGGTGTAAAGGTCATATTGCTCGCGGTTGAAAAAGTAGAAAGAATAATATCATCACCCTTCCAGTTGCAGTTGCTACACTGGTCAAAGAGCCCCAAACCCTGATACCCTCCGAAGTAGGCACAAAAAAAAGTTAGAGCTAAACAAATGACAATGAGCAAAACGACTACGATAAATTTCCGGATCCGCCCGTTTGTTTCACCTCGGACAGCTTCTATGACCGGAAAGTACTTTCTTCTGGGGGTCATCTTCTTTGAAGCGTCACCCATTACTTGTATCACACATCCAAGCACAAAGGGAATTAAGGACAACACGACCATTGCAAGCGAAAACACTTTCACCTCCTTACAAGCCACAGAAATCAATGTCGCCAACACTAAAAGTAACATGAATGTTTCAAAGACTAAATATAACAAATGTCCGTAGAAAAATATAAAATACAAGAACGCATAAAAATCTTACATCCAAATATCACAACAAGATATCCTAAAACGGAATGAAGAGCGATGATTATACTTCGGTAGCCAGCAGGACGAAATGGTCCAAACCAATAATCGATTTCAAAAAACAACACTGCAAGTGATCCAAAGAACTTGTGGATCAAATTTAACTCCTCTCTATCGATACCTGAAGTAAAAACAAACAAAAAATGGATGAAAACGAAAAAATGATATATTTTATAGTTTAGTATTACCTCGAATTAGAATTTGCATCAATTCTTTTTCTATAAAAAGTGAATTGTGGTCGGCCGTAGTACGTCGTTATGGGATTTATACAAGGGCATACATATTGCTAGTGATAAATGATAAAGCACTGAGCTGACGAGTGTTCGTTCCTATCCCTGTTCCACTGCTACATGCGAGTTAGAATGCATTATGGCATATCTGCCTAGCGCGCTGGGAGCAGATATGACGTATGGATTCTAAACATTGTTTGGATTTGGAACTGTTAGGGGGCTCTCCATAAATGGCGCTTGCAAACAATGGTAGGTAGGGGGTTGGAGCTTCCGTTTAAGCTAATGTTAAAAAATGTTGGGGGAGGGGGGGGGGAGTAAATGTCCAAAAAATGCAAACGTCATTTATGGACAGCCCCTTGGGTTCTCCTCCATGCATTGTTGTGTGGGACACCGCATGCGTTGGAGATTTTGAGTATGGTTTGATGCTATGGATTTTGGCTATTTACTATTATTTTCTAAGTAAAGGGAAATAATAGTTAAAATATTAAATTGTTAAAAATAATGTTAGAATAAGATGAAAATAGTGGTAAAGTGGCCACTAATGGAAGCCGACAAGAACGATAGACGACAGATACGATTTGACAGCCATTCGTGACAGACGGTCCGAAACTGGCTGCGACCATGAAAGCCAAAAATATTACTAGCCACGTTTCAGTACCTATCTTTGTAGTAATAAATTATAACTTAATCATAATAAATCGTAATAAATCGTATTCTCAATTTATATTCTGCCCTTACAACGTAGAATATTTATTTTTGCCGAACTGCCGAATTGAATTAACTCTCTTCTGACGATATGTCAACGTCGCCAGAACATAATGGTCCTTCGAAGCCAACTTTGAGCCCTTGCCTGTTCTAGAGCCTCAATGCCGTCCGCTTTTGGGACTTTGGTTGACCTGGACACTGCCGCCTTACCTATGTCTAGGTTTCCGAATTTTTTTTAAATTTACGTGCCCCCGTACTATATTTTTTGCCAAATTTTTGCGCCATCCATTTACTGCCGTTCTTCTTGAGTCCTTTTGAGCTTTCCCTATTTATTTTCGTATTTGTGAGCTCGGGTCATGGAGTCTCTATGAACCAATGGACCCGCACGCCCATGCGGTTCCTGCCACCTCAACTGCCGATAGGGGTTACGTCACCGAGAGGGATCCGGTTCTTTTGAGGTCAAGGCCTGCCTGTGCGATTGGACCTGCCGGAAATCAGCTCTTTCGACCGTTGCCCTCACCTGCTGACCTGAAGGGAGAAGTACTACCACCGCGACATCTCGTGTCAGTCACCGTTGGACCGCCACGAAATCTGGATTTTTGTCAAGACGACTCTGCGAGTTCATCCTACGACAAGGCTCTCACCAGTGAATCATTGCGCCATGGTGGTAAGTCAAGGTCAAAGTTGAGGTCATCGGTGAGGTCATCGCCACTAGCCGTCAACGAGTCATAAATTCTGAGGGCAATGGAAATGAGCAGCCTTGAAGATGAGTATGATGATTTGAAATTTCATCTTCGAGCACGCGCACGACAGTTGGTGCGCTTCAAGATGCAAATGGATTTGGTTAGAGTCATGAGAGATGGAGAAGAAGAGAAGAGGAACGTTGAAAGAACTCGACGTTCCGAGAAGAATACCCTTGACATTGGTCCTAATGCTGTTGATGTTCAACACCAGATGGCGCTTTCGCATGAAGAATCTATGCAAAGGGTTATGGTTTCCGGTTTTACTGGATCAGACACGAGTTCCGCCAAAGGACGAGGTTACCGAGATTCTTTGATGCTGCCTCAAGTAAGAAATGACGTGCTGCCATCTACTTGCGTTATAAAAGAAAGCCACCAGTCACATATTGATGCAATTACAAGGAATTTACCAATGAAAATGAGATTGAGTCAATTGATGCAGCAAATACTGCAATTGCAAAGATTTACAACAAAGAGAGGAAGAGGAAAAACTAATCCGAATGTACCTACAAATGGACTTGGAAGGAGAAAAGCGCAAAGAGTCGACGGCACAAGTCAACAATTTAGATCGCCAGGTGGCGCAACTGTCTACAACGTCACCTTCCGCCGCCGCAAAGGATCGTAATGATGATTGCACGCAATTGTTTATTTTTTTTTCAATTCAATTCAATTGAATCTGTAATTTTAGTGTCGGTTTCATCTAAAATACGTTCAGTTTCTGTTAGACTAGTGATAAGTTTTGTATTCGAACATCTTTTTTAACATCTTGAATAAGTGTGTCTATTACAGTTTTATTTAATGTTTCCTTATTTACTATTTCTTCAGTGCGCTTTCGTTGTTTTCCAAGCTTTTTTTCCCACTCTGCAGTTTTTGATTCTATGTCGGATTTTAAACTGTCAACTACATTAGCCAAACTATGCTGTTCTGCAGCTATACCTTCTAATTTGGTTTGTAGGGTTGGATTGTTCAAACCTTGTGTGTTATTTGTCCACTTACTCATTTTGTTATTTACTAACTCTTCAACATTCCTTCATTGGTCTCTAAAAATATATCCTAGCTTTGAAAGCATTTATTTAATTCATTTATTTTGTTTAACAAGCTCTATAATAGCTTCAACAAATGGGTTTTCACTTGTTGTTGCTGTTATAATGTTTTCCATTAATAATAGACATAAAGCACCACACGAATTTGTTCCGATTTCTTGGAGTTTGTATCCAGAATATACAATATTTCCTTTTAAATATCTCGTCAATTCTGCAAGCGGTCTGTGACCAAAAGAATCAAAAAATTACTTTTGTTTACCATTTTTATACCATAAAGTTTAATGCGGTCCTTGGTTGATTATACTGTCTAGGTTTAAAATTCCTGTTTCAAAGGTTTCAGGCTCGAGTGGTAAAGTTTCTCTCATAAAAACACCACGGAAAATAAAAGGCTCACATATTTGTCTAGCATATTTATCCATTTCAATATTTAAAAGCGCTTTTACGGATAAGGTTTTAAATACAGGCCCTCCCCTAAAAAACCCCCACTATTCTTTTTTTCCATTTCAGCGTTGTGTCTTTGTGTTTTAGCTTAAGCTTTATCTTGAGATGTCATATTATTTACAGCATTTACTTGTTAACTTACACCTGCTGCAGCAATAACACCACCTATAAAAGCAGCTGCTTTAGTAATTAAAGGAATTAAGGCTAAAAGAGGTAAAGCTTCTCCTGTTTTGATATTTTTTGTTAAATCAGTAATGCATTTCCTACATTGAATCGTAGAGAGTTTTAATTTATAGTTGCCTTTCTGTAATTGATTTATCTGAGCTTTAGTCAAATTAAAAGGGTAGCCGTCTTCTGTATTTAGTTTATTTCTAACTAATTGTAAGGTTACGCCTGTTTTATTTGTAAAAGCATTTACTATACCTGCATATTGCTTTTGATTCAAAGAAATATTTATAGTCATTTATTATAGTTAAAAAAATGTATAATATAAATAAAATAATAATTGCAATGTTTCCTAATAAAAAGTATTCATATAGTACACTTTTATTTTTGTATCACCTGAAGTTGTTATAGACAGCACTCTCTCTCTAAAGATAACAACATAGGCTTCAGTATTAGTTGGTGGGGGTGTGGTAAAGTCAAAACGAAGATTAATAGAAAGTGTGTTTCCATAAATTCTTTGTTCTTAAAGTGATGTGTTTTTCCTACTTTATCGTGCGTCCTGTAACTATACATTTTAGATCTTATTCCTACAAATTCTTTAAGCTCTTCCCATTGAGTTCATCTATAAATTGTCCTATAGCTTTTTTATTTTCTTCTGAAAAAAGTTTGTGATCTTTCGGATAATCAGATGTGTCAAAATAAGAAGGATGATTATGTTCCATGAAACTATAAAAGCAAGTGTTTTTAATTTCATAAATAAAGCTGTCGGTGTCCATGTACAATAACTTTGTTTTGTCTTTAAACTCTTCTTTTATCACATTAAAATCAAAATCATACATTGAAAATTTTGAAATGTCTAAAACTGCTTGTCCAATATAAATTGCTTTGTTGAAATTAACTTTAGTCTTATAACTATGTACTGCAACAAAATTCTCACTAAATATTGTTCTAAATTTAAAAGTTGCTTTATTTATCGCGCGTTGGAGAGTGTCTTCATCTGATTGCAATCTTATATTTTGTTGATTTCTAACTGATTGCATTGATTTTCCAAACACAGAGTTAAACATTAGTTTCCAAAAATCCTTTTCAAATTCATTTTTAGCAGATTGACTTTGTTTTGTATTAAATTCAATATATTTTGCAATAAAATTTGATTGATTAAACTTAATTCCTCTATGAACTTTGGTTATTTTTATTTCCAGATCTTGAAATAATTTAAGTAGTTTGTAGTGAATAATATAGTTTTGAATATCATTAAAAGTACATAATAACTTTTTAACTTTTCCTCCTGGCGGTAAAGCGTTTTCTGGTGCAAGTGGTAGATCGTTGAATTTTTTGTGTTTCTAAATCTCTTGGAAATGATAAATTAACTTTAAAAACGTACCCAGTATCATCAGCTGCATTCAAAAGAGTGTTTATATTCAATAATTTGTCTTTATTCATCGATTTAAAATTACTTTTAGGTAATAACTGAGATAATGCCCATCCATACAGATTATTTGCGTCTATATATACATTTAAGTGTTATCATCTGCTTTAGAATATCAATTACTACATTGACTTATACCTCTACTAATACCATTTTCAAAACATATATACATTTCATAATCCAATAGTAAATTCAATTTTACTTAAGTGTATTTAAGCATGCAGTCCCAATCAAAACCAGGAGTAGTATAGTACCAAGCTAGATCTAATCCATAATCACTATTTAAAGCTAAATCTCTAAAATTTTCGAAAACATCTGCTAAAAGTAGTACATCTAGTTTGTTATATAAATCATGCCAGTCACCTAGATTTTTCATATGAAAATAATTCCATACTTTTAATGTGTGATCATAATCAATCCTACTAACATTTTCCTATGTTAAAGAAGAGTAAAATTTATCAATGGAGGGTAATTGAGTTTCTGAAAATTTGCTTATATCACTCATATATTTATATGGATAAATCCCTTTTCTATGTATTATTGTTTTTTCATCTTTCAATTCTTCTCTAAATAAAATCTTTTGTTGTTGTTCTGTAAAATATTTTGTAGTTTCTCTTAATTATTTAAAATCTACATTAGTTGATAATGTAGCTAGGGAAAAATTTAAAAATCTAAACGAATCTAAAAACCTTGAGTTAATGTATTCATTTTTTGATAATTTGAGTGTTTTAGTTAAAGAAATATACTTTTCCTCATTATCAGGTATTAATGTTATTTTACTTTTATCCTCACATAGATTTCTTACAAACAAATGCATGTACTAACTCAAAAGGTTATGGAAAATTACTGGTATAAATGTCGCATTTTTATTAATTAAATTGCAGTTATTACTTGCCGCGCCTCTTTAGTCACCAGTATAATGATCATGATCTCTGAACTTTGGATTAGTTTCTGAAAATGTTCTTTCACATAGATAACATTTTGTAGCCGCATTATATGTTTCTAATTCAATATTTGTTTGGGTATATTTTGTTTCATAAAAGAATGAATTGTTTCAGAGATTGTTGTTAAACTATTAATAAAATGTTTGTCGGCGTTTACACCTCTATAACTTAATAATAGTTCGGTGAAATTATTATAAACGCTTTTAACATATAAAACAGCCTGAAGAAGTATGAAGCTGTTTTTTTAGTGAAAGATTTTTCTGGATTGCATTTGCACGTGTGTATAGGTTCTAAAAAAGATTCAAAATCAGCATAAAAACGATAGGGGTGCCTTGTTTTTCTTTGAAAGCTTTTAAATTGAATAACTGGTTTCACCTTCTTTATTTTATTTCATTGTAGGCATTAGAGAAACACATGCTTCATTTTGAAAACATAACTCTTGATGCTTTTTTAAATTATCCTGATATCTTGTGGAATATGCCAAACATTGTCTACAAAAATATTTTTGATGCTCATTAGTACTTAACTGTCTACTCATTGATTTATTCAAGTTTTTTATCCAACAATAATGGTTTTTATCGTTTTCAGTAAAGTATAATAAATCAATATTGGTTTCATATTGTTGTTCATTATCATGATAAAGAGGAAATATTGAAAGCTTCTCAATATCAAAAACTGTTATGTTAATATTATTTAGCTTTTCAAATTTTGATATATCTTTGATTTTAACTGGAAATTCTATATCACCACATTTTACTGAATCTAAATATTGAGTATATTTTGATACTCTTTCGGCATTGCGTTCCGCAGGATATAAACAATCTAATACACTGTAAAGAAAACATCTATTAACTTCATTTCCAATATTAATGCAAGCTTTTTTGTCTTTTATTCATTTCGGTAACTCAACGTGTGAACTAATTCCTAATGGATTAAATTTATTTATATTGATTTGTAATAAAATTAATTTATCAATTATCCAGCCAGATCATTTTGCTTCTAGTTCATTACATCGCGCAATAAATATATCCTTTTGACTAGTTTAAAACAAACTTAAATGAGTCCTTTGCAATAGTTCTACATTTTGTAATGCGTGTCCCATCTTTAATGCTTTATCATCTAGTTTTTTAAATTCACATTCTAAAGTTAAATTAATCTTAATATTTTGGTGTTTTAATGTTTCATATATCAAAGAAATGCCCGGTTCTTTTAGGTTTAACATACAATTTTCTATATCGAGTCTCTAATTATTATTTATATTTTGAAATGTTTCTAGCCTACAGTCAAAACATGATTCAACCTTAATGAAGTTTTCTGTTATGTGTTTAGAAGCATGTCCTTCTTCAGCATAAGCAGAGCATCTTTCACATTTAAGTTTTTTACTTCTTGGTTGTCTAGAAACCGTAAATAAATCATCATCAAATGCAAAATTATTAAGTTATTCTCTTTTGCTATTATTCGTTTCAGTATTTATAATTTCTTGTATAAGTAGAGTTTTTCTATACTGGTGTATATATTTAATTTGTAGATTATTTGCAATATATTGCAATTGTTTTTGATTTAGTAAAGACAAGTGTTGTTCTCTTTCTGAAATCATTTTGTAGGACCTCACTATTTGTAAGGAAAATAAATTAAGTGTAAAAATTTATTTATGCTGATTTTTGTAATATATTATTTTTGTGTACTTTTGTTTGTACATGTCTATGATAATTTCTTTTAGTATATATTCGTCCACATTCACAATTTAATTTTTTATTCCTGTTTTTGTTTGCACAATCTCTACAAGAATGTTTTATAAAACATTATTATGTCTTTAGTATGTTTACAACGTATACAGACCTTAGCCTCCATTTATTTTAAAAAAATAATAACTACATAATTTTTGTAACAGCATTCTCAGGTGGTTATCACAGCGGTATTTTGTTTTATTCTCTGTGACTTTATTTAATGTTGGTTGTATTTTTTTTATTATAAATTAAGTCCCCTGTGGGCTATCGCCCATGGGACTGTAAAATTTATTTGGACTTTATTTTGGATTCAATTTGGAGTTCCGATACATTGAAGTTTAGTAATATGTAAGTTGTATTTTAAATTCAAGAGTGTGGATGTCTTTTGTAGACTAAACTGTATACGTGAGGAATTATATTGATGTATATGTATTATTTCAAAATGGTTTAAATTATTTCAATAGATAGAATATGATTTCATAGCTAATTCAGGAATATTTGATGATGTTGTCTTGGTTGTTTAACTGCCAGCTGGAAGTTATCCCGGATTGGGTTATGAAGAGAACTTGATTCCGTATTTTGAATTTTGTACCAGGACACCTAGTTTTTTCTTGATGTGCATGTGCCAGTAGAATTTTTATTGTTGACCGTTCTTTTATGGTATATGCAGGGGTGATGCCAATATTTTCTGTTGCCGGTAGCTTTATCTTTTCTCTCATAATTAAATTCCTGTCTTTTTTTCTGATGAAGTGTACCGATATTGGCCTTACAGTTCCTTCCCTAGGGCGCCCCAGCCGGTAAGCTTGGTCGAGTTCAATCGTGCTTTGTGTCAAGAGATAGAAAAGTTGAGCGACTTTATTTTCTGTTTGAGTGTGTTTTTCGTTTATATCTTCGGATAGATTAAAAATCATCAGTGTGTGGTTATTGGCTGCTCGTTTCAACTTCTCAATGTCAGTAAGTTGGTTTTCATGACTTAATTCCACTTGCTTTACTGTATTGTTAAGGGTCGTATATAAATTACGTACGACTGTGAGTTCTCGTCTTAGTTGCAGT